>CAUJBZ010000267.1:0-30147 GCA_963082915.1 Dolichopus griseipennis
GGTGTTCTTTACTATCTCTTGCGTGTTCTCCTAATTTGGGATCAATTGGAGTGGTGGTTCTGTACCCCTCTCAGACCTCCCAAGTTTTAAAGGCTTATAATCGAAATTACTAAAAATAGTTACTTAAAATTAGGATAGACCGTTCAAATTGTGTACAAGGGTTAACTAGTACTATAAGTACAGCGCGGACTATATAAGGGCGAAATCAGCCCAACGGTTCGGATTCCGGACCTTTTAATCGATGTCAGGGCTAAGGAACATATATAAAAAATCACGATAACTCAACAACTAATGAGGCTATCTTCATGAAATTTGTGCTGTAGGTTATTGGCAGTGAAACTACGTTGGTGATTACGTACGGTGAGGATTGGACAATGGGTTCGGAACTTAGAACTTTTTGATCGAATTTAGGCCAAACGAACATAATTCCGAAACCAATGAAGATAGAACCTCCAAATTTGGTATCAGGGTGTCCCTTCCTATTTCGTAAGTGTCTTTGAAATTTGGGCCCCATTGGAGTAGTGGATCGGGGACCAGTCACTCAGTTCTTAGGCCCTTAAAGCATATTTTCGAAATTAATAAAGATAATAACTTGAAACAAATGTAGAAGCTTCCAATTTGCCACAAGGGTGTTCTTTACTATTTCTTGCGTGCCCCCCTAATTTGGGATCAATTGGAGTGGTGGTTCAGAACCTCTCTTAGACCCCCCAATGTGTAAAAGCTTATCATCGAAATTAATAAAACTAGTAACTTAAAATTAAGATAGAGCGTTCCAATTGTGTACAAGGGTTAACTAGTATTGAAAGTATGACGGGACTGCATATGGGCGAAATCGTACCATAATTTCCGTTCCTGGAACCCTTGAAAAGTTCAAGGACTAACAAACATATATCTTACAAACACCATAACTCAAAAAATAATGCCGGTATTTTGATGAAATTTAACAGTAGGTTACTAGTAATGAAAGTACCATGGGAATTGGTTGTGGTCGAGTTTAATTTCGAAGCCAAATAATATATTTCCTATGTCCTATGTGTCTCCGAAATCTAGACTTAATTGTAGTGGTTCCAAGCTATGTTCAAAGGTACTTGCTGCATTAATGTAAAATTTATTTTTATATTTAAATGAATTATATGAAAAGGTGTAAATTTTTAATTGTATTTTAGAAATACATTTATTGCATATTTTGCGTTTATAAGCTTTTCTATTAGGTATATAAACTAACCATTTAAAATAATTGCAATTTTTAAAAATTTGGATTATTAAATATATTATGCTTTGATTATCTTTTTATCACAAAATTTAATAATTAGAATTTTTTCATTTTGTAATTGAATTGGAATAAATATATTTTTATTTATTTCAAGTTTGTTTGTTTTTTAATATTTTTAAATAGATAAATTAGTAAGAATTTGTAGTATTTTTTAATAGATAGGGTAATTAGAAAATGTTTTTAGTATTATACAGTTAATTTGGTTAGCTATGTCTTACGATCAAATTAATAACAGCTTCTATGGTGTTAAAATGACTTATGGATATGTCATTAAATTTGAACCAAATAGGTGTAGGGTATTTCTAAGTCGGTTGCACCGACTGACTGTTTCTTTACTTGTTTTCTTATTATATACGTTGAATTCAACAATAGTTTTTTATATGAGTATGCATAGGCACATATGTTTGTTTGTACATGTGTGTATATGGCACATGAATAAATATGTGCCAATGCATGCTCATATTAATTATTTTTGTTTCTTATTAATTTATTATACCACAATAATAAAATTTTTAATTAACACAATATATTATATAATTTTTGGTACTATACACTAATTCATATTAAATTCAAAAATTTTTTTTCATTAATTTTAGTATTCTTTTTCATTGTTTCAAATACCATTTTGTTTACATTTTTTTTTGTTATAACACATTTTTTTTTCTTTTTATATACGTTGAGTTCAACAATAGTATTTTATAAGAATATGCATAGGCACATATGTTTGTTTGAACATGTATGTATATACATGAATAAATATGTGCCAATGTATGCTCATATTAATCATTGTTGTCTCTTATTAATTTATTATACCACAAAAATAAAATTTTTAAATCACACAATATATTATATAATTTTTGGCACTATACACTTATTCATATTAAATTCAAAAATTTTTTTTTCATTAATTTTAATTTTTTTTGAAATCATAGAAACATTTTCATATTTTTGTAACACTTATAATATTTTTTTAATTAGTACTTTTTTATTTTATATTAACTTTTCGAACATTCTTAAGTTAAATTTAAAAAATCTACAATTTTTTTTTTTTTTTAAATTTATATACTTTATTTAGCTTTCTTATTGTCTATTACAAATGCTTTTTTTTTATAGTTTTACTATTATATAACATATAATACTTTATTCTTTTTTTTTTTTTTTTAACCGTGCTATAAACAAAACAATTGATTTTTTTGATTTTTGTATAAAATAACACAGATTAACCTAAAACTAAACTAAATAAAGACAAGCTAAAATATACATGTTTACGTATATATATACTATATAAGTTATGTAAATATACTTATTAAAGTTATATAATATTAATTAAATTATTATTATATGTTAATACAATTATTTATTCTGCATAACGCTATCAAGCAATATGGTATTCCGCTTTAGTAGGTACTTCAGATTTTTAACAAATAGTTGGATGTTAGAGGTCTGTTTAAGATCATTTGGTAGCTTATTATAGATTCTTATAGCTGAGGATAATCCGCTGCTGTGAGATAACCCCGTTCTAGATCTTGTAAGATTTAAATAGTTCAGGCTTCTGGTATTATAGTTATGTACACTATTTCTTTTCATAACATTAATATTCTTCCTGTAAATTCCTTTTTCCAGTTTAAAAACTAATTTGGCTTTTTCCATAATAATAATTTTTGGAAGCATAAAATATCCCGTTTTTTTATAAATTTCGACATTTGGTGTCAGCCAGCTAAACTTGTATAAACTTTTAATTGCTTTGTTTATCAAAGTACTGACCTTTTCTTTCAGCCATGTAGCGCAACTGGACCAGTTACATATATTTTACCTAATATGTGACATGATATGAGCATGATATATATTATTGGCTGCTTTCCTGTTTAGTTTAACTCCACTTCTTTTAATGGTACCAAGCATTAGCGCAATTTTGGATTTTCCCATCTCAGTTTTTTTCAACAATTATTACACCTAGGTATTTATATGTATCAACTCTTTCAATTTGGACATTGTTTATCAATATTTTTAAATTTATATCAGCTTTATTCCTCATTTTATATGTGATAAATTTAGTTTTATCAGCATTTATACTTAATTTGATGCCTTTAAGCCAATTAATATATTTGTACAAGTCCTCATTTATTATTCTTTCTAATTCATCTATGGTTTTAGCACTGTAAATAAGCAATGTGTCATCCGCAAATATCTTGTAATCGGCTTGTAAATTAGCACATTGGATTTTATGGATAAAAAGCAGATACAAAGTAGGCTTGAGTACTGATCCTTGCGGAACACCTATATTTATAGTACACTGGTTACTCAATACATGATTAACTCCTTTAGCTATTTTCCTATTTTGTAAATAAGATCTAAGAAGATCCAGAGCTGTTCCTCTTACACCGATTTCATAGAGTCTGTTTAACAGGATTTTATGATCAACTGTATCGAATGATTTTTTTAAATCAACGAATACTGAAAATACATAGTTCCCTGCATCTAATTTGCTTACTACAGAGTTTGTTGATGGTAAGACTGCACAATCGGTTCCAATATCTTTTTGAAATCCAAATTGATTATCATCAAAACCTACTACCTTTTGAATAAAATTCTGTATTCTATTATTATAAGCAACTTGTTAAAGTAAGAGGCCTGTAATTTAATACATCATTGGTTGCTCCTGATTTGTATATTGGCACAACCATCCTTGATTTTAGACATTCAGGATAAATACCAGTTGTTAAACGATCATTTATTAAGTAAGCGAGCTTGGGTGCTATAATGGTTGCGACATGCCTTAGATTTGATATTTTTCCTGCATCAATAATATTATCCGCTAACTTGTTTCCAATTTTACTAAAATACGTGTTAAGACTATTAGCAATACAGAAATTATCACATATTTTAAGGCCATTGTTTTTTATTTCATTGATAACTTTATATTTTGCAATTAGACGACATTTTCAGTATACAGTTGTTTAGCACTTCCCACATTTTTCTATGAGCCGACCCAGTGATGATTTTATTATTAAAATAATTTTGCTTTTCTATCTTTATTTCCTTCCTGACAGTATTTTCAAATTTTTTAAATTTGGCTTGAATTTCTGGGGAGTTAGGGTTTTTCTTTAAGTTTTTATTCGTTTTTTGGATGAGGTTTATTATTTCTTTAGTCATCCAATCATTATTTTTTCTTGTTCTTACTACTTTTTTTTCAGAGGAGTTCCTTTTGGCCAATTGTAATATTTTCATGAGATCAACTACACTATCACAATTATTTGTTGAAAGTAGACTGCTAACTTGAGTTTTGTATTTTTTGATATCTGTAACGATTAGCTCCTTATTGAAAATGGGCTCACGTTTTTTTATAACTTTATTTATCCTTATTTGAATGGCTTTATGGTCTAAGTTAACAACATCTTCAGTAGAAATTTTAAAATCATACTTTTAATTTTTTAGATTTGATGAAACATGATCAATAATTGTGCAAGTGTTTTCCGTAACTCTAGTAGCATTTTCCTTCCTTAAATTGTTCTTTACATCTACAGCATTAGATTCTAGCATTGTTTTGTAGGATCTAGAGAGGTCCATATCAGATTATAAATCAATGCTAGTATCGCCAACCATTACAATATTTTTATATCTATTAAAAATTGATTCTAAATGTGATATGAATGTATTATTATTTTCACTAGGAATTTTGTAACAAACCGCAAGTTTAATAACTGGACTAGTACCACATAATGATATAATTATAGTATTGAACTGTTCTGTGACTTCTAATATTTTATATTGTATATTTTGTTTGACATAAATAGCAGCTCCGCCTCCTCTATTTAAATTATTTGAATTAAATAAAGCAGTATACCCAGGAATAATAAAAAATATCTCCTCATCAGAGTATATCCAAGTTTCACCAATCATAATTATGTCAATACATTTTTTAATTTTTATAAATGATTCTATTTCGATAATATTTTTTCTCAGACTCTTGCATTAAAATGCACAATATTTAAATTTGAGAGTGTATTGAACATCAAGGTTTACTGATCATATAATTTTGCCAAGTTTCTCTTGTTTTCTGCAAATATTCTCTGTATTTATTATCAATATGCTTCCAGTAATAAGCTAGGTCTTTAATTGCTTCTTTTCTGGATACTCCTGTATTGTCATGATAAATAAAGTAAAGTTGAGAAAGTTCTTTGTAGTTATTTGGCAATCCGTCTTGATGAATTAGTATTTTTAAACTAGTCTGAGTGACACCTTCATAGCAAATATCATCCTTGTCTTGGAAATATGATAAAAACAGCCTTACATTGTTATAAATTCTGTGGTCTCTTAGTCTTGAAATCGCATAAACATTATCACCAGTATCAATTGCTTTCCTTGTTAGCTTAACAATAGAAGGGACCAATGGATCGATGTATGTTTTATCGGCTGGGTGGCACAGTGGTTAGAGTGCCGACCTTTCATGCGAAAGGCCCCGGGTTCGAATCTCAGTGAAAGTGTAAAAAAACTTTTATCTGGTTTTCAACTCGACTCAGCTACCAATTACTATTCGCCTTTGGGTTCAAATTTATGGCTTAATTAATAAATAATAATTATATATCTTTAATAAAAAATACATAAATATAACAATATATACAAATACAAAATGTAAACAAATAATTTACTTAAATAATATAACTCACTGATATAGAATACTATATAACTCTAATACAAAATATTACAATATAACAAAATATAACTGCATTTATTGAAAATCTAAGACATTTCTACATGTTATAAGGCGTTGTACTATCTCATGCTTAAATTGTATGTGGAATTCATTTGATTAGTTGTAATATATGAATATATCTCCCCTGATCGGACATGCACATATATAGCCAGGCTGTTTAGCCTATCACAGTGAACAGTTAGCACGTAGAGGTGCCGGCAAAAAAAAAAAAAAAACAAAACTATTTCCCTGTACATTTTTTTCAATGTTTGGGCAGAGCGTTTCTCCCTTAGTCCAATTTGAATATTTGTTATCTGGCATTTGGTAATGCAAGTTTTATTCTCTTCTTTATCCTCATCTTTTGAAACCACGCAATCGCTTTTTTTAATTTTATTTGGATTATCTACAGCAAGTATAGATTCTTTCGCAGTAGTGATATTTTTATGTTTATACCCGTGCATACATATATGAACATCGGGTATATTAAAATTACTCCTCCGTTTGTAACGCATCGAAATATAAGAGCTAGATATAGTGTCAAGGGTACGTATCGAATCAGCATCGAAAAGTGAATCGATCTAGCTATGTGTGTCCGTCCGTCCGTCCGTCCGTCCGTCAGCACGATAACTCAAAAACTATAAGAGCTAGAGTTTTGAAACTTTCACAAAGTGATTTTTAGACAATTTCTAGGTTCCCTATTGTTTTTGGTTAAAATCGGACCAAGGCCATACAACTTTTTTGCACCAATATGAATTTCTTCAAAACTAATTATACTACGGGAATGAAAATTACACACGGTTAGTTTTATAATGACTCCGGCACTTACATGAAGTTTCAAAATGTTAGGGCCTCATTTTCGGGGGGCTGCCATACAACTTCTTTGCACCAATATGAATTTCTTCAAAACTAATTATACTACGCGGATGAAAATTACACACGGTTAGTTATATAATGAATCGAGCACTTATATGAAGTTTAAAAATGTTAGGGCCCCATTTTCGGGGGGCTGCTATACAACTTCTTTGCACCAATATGAATTTCTTCAAAACTAATTATACTACGAGGCTGAAAATTACACACGGTAAGTTATATAATGAATCCAGCACTTATATGAAGTTTCAAAATGTTAGGGCCCCATTTTCGGGGGGCTGCCATACAACTTCTTTGCACCAATATGAATTTCTTCAAAACTAATTATACTACGCGGATGAAAATTACACACGGTTAGTTATATAATAAATTGAGCACTTATATGAAGTTTAAAAATGTTAGGGCCCCATTTTCGGGGGGCTGCCATACAACTTATTTGCACAAATATGAATTTCTTCAAAACTAATTATGCTACGACGATAAAAATTACACACGGTTATTTATATAATGAATCGGGCACTTATATGAAGTTTCAAAATGTTACGGCCCCATTTTGGGGGGCTGCCATACAAAGTTTTCGATTCAATAACTGTGATTCTAATGAAGCTACAAGGTTAAAATTAAAATAGGGCAGGTAAAGTAATAGGGCAAGTTAGTTGGCAAAGTTGGACATCACTCGGACCAGCGGAATATTAGGGTGGGCCATTTTTTTTTTGTTTTTTTTTTTTTTTTTTTTTTTGTAAGCTAAAGTTATGGGACAATGAATGAAAATTTTGTTTTTTTTGTGATTTTTTTTTTTTGTTAATTTTTTTTTTTTTTTAAGCTAAAGTTATGGGACAATGAATGAAAATTTTGCTTTTCGTTTTGTGATTTTTTTTTTGTTAATTTTTTACGTCAAAATTATGGAGTAATGAGTTAAATGTATAAGGGAAGTAAATTACGGTTTATTTTATACACCATAGTGGGTATGCACGGGTATCTAAAAGTTGACAAGGGCAACTATAATCTTCCTCGTTTTTTTTTAAATTCATTTTTTTTTATCTATTTTTTTTTTAATAAAATATATGTATTTATTTTATGTTTGAAAAAATTTTATTTTATAGAAAATTTGACAGAAGAATCTCATTTATATTAAAAATTATTAATTTTTTTTAATATTTCTATAAAAAAATTCAAAACTGTTATTTAAAACAAACAATTGATACCATAGAAACTACGATTATTTAAAACTGTTATTTAAAACAAGCAATTGATACCTTAGCAACTACAATTATTAAAAAAAAAATAATGAGATAAATAAAAACTCGTTTTGTAGACAAATTATTAATTGTTCTATGGTATAGTGGATAGGACATGGGACTTGTAGTCAAAACGTTTCGGTTCGATTCCTGGCTGGGGCAATATTTTTTTTTTTTTTAAATTCATCTTAAAATTCTCATTTATAAATTATTTATTTTTTTTAATACATTTTTAAAAAAATTCAAAACAGTTATTCAAAACAAACAATTGATACCATCGCAACTATAATAATTTAAAAAAAAATTGGGATAAATATAAAGTCGATGGCTTAGTGGTTAAGACGTCGACATTTTAATTGAAAAGTGTGGGTTCGAATCTCGTTGAGAGCATATTTTTTTTTTAAATTCATCTTTTTTTTTAATTCATTTTTTTTTTTATTAATTTTTTTTGTAATTAAATATAAAAAAACAAATATTTTGAATTTTCTGTCAAACAGTTCAATTGCAATATAAGAATTTCTGCAATATAAGAATTTAATACACGCACGGGTATCTAAAAGTTGACAAGGGCAACTATAATCTTCCTCGTTTTTCTTTGTGAATGATAAAAAATTTAAAAGATTTCTATTATTTTTGGATTTAATATTTGATGAATCATCTTTTGGTTTGACTATTTCTTTAACTGTTTTTATTACCGTTCCTGTTGTACTAATATCAGCAATTCTATCGTTATCAGTTTTATTATTATTATTATTAACGTTATTATTATTATTTTTACTATTATTATTAGTATTGACGTTAATATTATTATCATTAGTATGTTCACTACTAATATCCAAAGGAATTGAGATTTTGTTTTCTTTCTCAACTATCATTGATTGCTAATATCCAATTTTTTGTTTTAGATTGCTTAACTTTCTCTGGTAAACTGGACACGTTACATTGAAAGTCTTGTGATCAACGTTTAAACCAAGCTTAAGTGTTTTATTAACTTTTAAACAATTAATACATTTGTTAACTTCTTCTTTATTACAATCTTTACTTTTGTGATTTTAATGGCATTTGCTACATGTTTCCTCTTTAGTACAATTTACAGCTTTGTGATTAAACCCCTTGCATTTGTAGAACTGTCAAAGCATCGAAAACTTTACAACGCACCTTTGATACCTTTTCATTTTTAATCACTTTTCGGTAAGATTCTTTATCAATTTCTATTATAGCATTATATTTAGGATTTGTCAAATTTTTTGCTTGATATATTTTCACCACTTTTATAGAACTGTGCTCTAAATTAGCGTTCTGTGCCTTAAGTTTGTTAATTAAGTCTTCTTCAGTATATTTAACACTCATATGTACAACTTCAATTTTTGTTTTTATTTCAGCTGGCACCTTAATTTCATATTCTTCCATCTTATTTTCAAGTTAATTTATTATTTTATCCCGTTCTTCTTTTGTTTCAGTTTCAATAAGCACCATTCCATTTTTCATATTTACCACATTTTTTATCTTTAGGTTTTGCTTACACTAGCACTTTTTAAAATATCAGCAAATGAAATATTTTGGCCTATATTTATATTTTTTTTGTTTTCATCGTTTGAAATTTTTAATTCACTACTCAGTTCATTGTTCTTAGATATAGTATTTTTAAAATTGGCATTCATATTTGCACTCTCCGATTTTAAAATTTCCGTAAGTTGACACATTTTCTCGCTTTTTTGTTCTTTTTTTATTTGCTCTAATCTCTCTAAATATCTTCCTTCGATAGCTTTTAGTAATGTAATAACCTCTTGTTCATTTTTCTTCAAAGCACATTCATACAATACAAGGCTGAAGTATTCTTTTAAATAATCACTATTTTTTTTGACTGAGCAATCTATGTTTTGAACCACCATATCAACATTTGGATGAGTGTGTTTTATCACTCATCACATATAAATTTGATATTGGGATTCACATTTAGTACTCCAACCAATTGAATATTGGCCTAGTCCCGAGCATTTAATTTGACTGTGGTATATCTTGTTACATACCCCAGCACTTCTTACACCTGTTTCACCTCTAATTTTCAGCTTACATTTAGTACAATCCATTGCTATCAAGCTTATGGTTGTAAGAACAACTACTGCATCAAATTTCAATTTCAAGCGGTAATAAAAAATTACGTAATTTAAGTTTAACAAGTAAAGAAACAGTCAGTCGGTGCAACCGACTTAGAAATACCCTACACCTATTTGGTTCAAATTTAAGGACATATCCATAAGTCATTTTAACACCATAGAAGCTGTTATTAATTTGATCGTAAGACATAGCTAACCAAATTAACTGTATAATACTAAAAACATTTTCTAATTACCCTATCTATTAAAAAATACTACAAATTCTTACTAATTTATCTATTTAAAAATATTAAAAAACAAACAAACTTGAAATAAATGAAAATATATTTATTCCAATTCAATTACAAAATGAAAAAATTCTAATTATTAAATTTTGTGATAAAAAGATAATCAAAGCATAATATATTTAATAATCCAAATTTTTAAAAATTGCAATTATTTTAAATGGTTAGTTTATATACCTAATAGAAAAGCTTATAAACACAAAATATGCAATAAATGTATTTCTAAAATACAATTAAAAATTTACACCTTTTCATATAATTCATTTAAATATAAAAATAAATTTTACATTAATGCAGCAAGTACCTTTGAACATAGCTGAACCACTACAATTAAGTCTAGATTTCGGAGACACATAGGACATAGGAAATATATTATTTGGCTTCGAAATTAAACTCGACCACAACCAATTCCCATGGTACTTTCATTACTAGTAACCTACTGTTAAATTTCATCAAAATACCGGCATTATTTTTTGAGTTATGGTGTTTGTAAGATATATGTTTGTTAGTCCTTGAACTTTTCAAGGGTTCCAGGAACGGAAATTATGGTACGATTTCGCCCATATGCAGTCCCCGTCATACTTTCAATACTAGTTAACCCTTGTACACAATTGGAACGCTCTATCTTAATTTTAAGTTACTAGTTTTATTAATTTCGATGATAAGCTTTTACACATTGGGGGGTCTAAGAGAGATTCTGAACCACCACTCCAATTGATCCCAAATTAGGGGGGCACGCAAGAAATAGTAAAGAACACCCTTGTGGCAAATTGGAAGCTTCTACATTTGTTTCAAGTTATTATCTTTATTAATTTCGAAAATATGCTTTAAGGGCCTAAGAACTGAGTGGCTGGTCCCCGATCCACTACTCCAATGGGGCCCAAATTTCAAAGACACTTACGAAATAGGAAGGGACACCCTGATACCAAATTTGGAGGTTCTATCTTCATTGGTTTCGGAATTATGCTCGTTTGGCCTAAATTCGATCAAAAAGTTCTAAGTTCCGAACCCATTGTCCAATCCTCACCGTACGTAACCACCAACGTAGTTTCACTGCCAATAACCTACAGCACAAATTTCATGAAGATAGCCTCATTAGTTGTTGAGTTATCGTGATTTTTTATATATGTTCCTTAGCCCTGACATCGATTAAAAGGTCCGGAATCCGAACCGTTGGGCTGATTTCGCCCTTATATAGTCCGCGCTGTACTTATAGTACTAGTTAACCCTTGTACACAATTTGAACGGTCTATCCTAATTTTAAGTAACTATTTTTAGTAATTTCGATTATAAGCCTTTAAAACTTGGAAGGTCTGAGAGGGGTACAGAACCACCACTCCAATTGATCCCAAATTAGGGGAACACGCAAGAGATAGTAAAGAACACCCTTGTGGCAAATTGGAAGCTTCTACATTTTTTCAAGTTGTTATCTTTATTAATTTTAAAGATATGCTTTAAGGTCTTCGGAAATGTGTGGCTGGTCCCCGACCCACTACTCCAATGGGACCCAAATTCACAAGACACTTAGGAAATAGGAAGGGACACCCTGATACTAAATTTGGAGGTTCTATCTTCATTGGTTTCGGAATTATGCTCGTTTGGCCTAAATTCGATCAAAAAGTTCTAGGTTCCGAACCCATGATCCAATCCCGACCTTACGCAATTCCCGAAGTAGTTTCATTACTAGTAACCTACAGCACAAATTTGATGAAGATAGCGTCATTAGTTGTTGAGTTATCGTGATTTTTTATATTTGTTCGTTAGCCCTGAAACCGATTAAAAGGTCCAGAATCCGAACCCATGGGCCGATTTCGCCCATATGCAATCCCCGCCGTACTTTCAGTCCTAGTAACCTACAGTTAAAATTTCATCAAGATAGCTCCATTATTTTTTGAGTTATCGTGCCGACGGACGGACGGACGGACATGGCTATATCGACTAAGGCGGTCACGCTGATCACAAATATATATACTTTTCCATATCTAGCTCGCTTCCTTTAGGTGGTTACAAACACCATACCAAAGTTAATATACCCCTTTACCTATTCTATAGGTGTAGGGTATAAAAAAAGTAGTATAACAAAAAAAATGGAAACAAAGTGGAGTTTGAAATAATAAAAAACGAGGAAGAGTGTAGTAGAGTAGACTGTGTCAACTCTGGGATACCCGTATGACCGTAAAATATAATTTTGGCTTTATTAAGTGTAGTGGAATACTCATATAAAATAAAGAGTTGTATGGCAGCTACTCGAACCCTCTGTCGTAGACCAACCAAATTTTGCAGAAACTTTGGCCATTACACTAAACAATTTTTGGCAAAAATTCAGACACCCAGCTTCATTAGGTGGAGAGTAATGCTCATATAAAATAAGGAGTTGTATGGCAGCTACTCGAACCCTCTGCAGTAGACCAACCAAATTTTGCAGAAACTTTGGTCATTACACTAAACAATTCTTGGCAAAAATTCAGACACCCAGCTTCATTAGGTGGAGAGTAATGCTTATATAAAATAAGAAGTTGCATGGCAGCTACTCGAACCCACTCCACTATACCAGCCAAATTTTGCAGAAACTTTGGCCATAAAACTAAACTACTTTTGTCAAAATTTCAGACACGCAGCTGTAATAGGTACAGAGTAATGCTCATTTAAAAAAAGAAGTTGTATGGCAGCTACCCGAACCCATGGACCAAAATGGCTGGATTTAAATAGCGATGACGGCTATTGTAAAAAAACGAATTTGCGAAAATTTCAAGATCCTAGCTCCTCTAGTTTTTGAGTTATCGTGCGGACGGACGGACGGACAGACGGACAGACAGACGGACGGACAGACGGACGGACAGACGGACGGACATACATAGCTAAATCGATTTATTTTTCGATTCTGATCCGATCCATACACTTGAGTCTATATCTACCCCCCCTCCTTCTCTGCGTCACAAACGTAATGGCAAATTTATTATACCCTTTGACTATATAGTCATACGGGTTTAAAAATATTAAGAGAAAATAAAATTAATGAAAAAACGAGGAAGAGTGTGGTAGAGTAGACTGTGTCAACTCTGGGATACCCGTATGACCGTTTTATAAACATTATATCATTTATAAACATTAATTACTTTTGACAAAATTTCAAACATAAAGCTTTATTAGGTGTAGTGTAATGCTCATATAAAAGAAGGAGTTGTATGGCAGCTACTCGAACCCTCTGCAGTAGACCAACCAAATTTTGCAGTAACTTTGGCCATTACACTAAACTATTTTTGGCAAAATTTCAGACACCTAACTTCAATAGGTATAGAGTAATGCTCATATAAAATAAGAAGTTGTATGGCAGCTACTCGAACCCTTTGCAGTAGACCAACCAAATTTTGCAGTAACTTTGGCCAATACATTAAACTATTTTTGGCAAAATTTCAGACACCCAGCATTAATAGGTATAGAGTAATGCTCATATAAAACAGGAAGTTGTATGGCAGCTACTCGAACTCACTGCAACAGACCAACCAAATTTTGCAGAAACTTTGGCCATAAAACTAAACTACTTTTGCCAAAATTGCAGACACGTAGCTGTAATAGGTACAGAGAAATACTCATATAAAAAAAGAAGTTGTATGGCAGCCACCCGAACCCATGGACCAAAATGGCTGGATTTAAATACCGATGACGGCTATTGCAAAAAAACGAATTTGCGAAAGTTTCAAGATTCTAGCTCCTTTAGTTTTTGAGTTATCGTGCGGACGGACGGACAGACGGACGGACGGACAGACGGACGGACGGACATAGCTAAATCGATTTTTTTTTCGATTCTGATCCGATCCATACACTTGAGTCTATATCTACCCCCCCCCTCCTTCTCTGCGTCCCAAACGTAAGGGCAAATTTATTATACCCTTTGCCTATATAGTCATACGGGTATAAAAATTTTTGAATTTAATATGAATATGTGATTAATTATTAAGAATAAGTTTGATTTTATTAATATCATTGAATTAGAAATACTAAAAACTTTGCTCGTCTTGTTTTGACGTAAGTAAATAGTATTTTTTTTTACCCATAAGAACTCCTTTTTTTTTGATAGTTTAATTGATTTCGCTTACTTTGAAGCGAAGATAAGTGTTGGCGAAAAAATATTTCATTATTTTACCTTCAAGTCAACCTAAGTTCATCTGTGAATAATGGTCCAAAGCTTTTCTTCTTTGATAAAATGTCATCTTTTATTTCCTCCGAGTTGAATTTTACAATATAAGCAGCTTGAAGATAGGTTTTGGTTGTTATTCATTTTTTTTGTACTGGTGTTGTAGAAAATGATTTTTCATCGGGTAAATTGATATCCAATTTTCTGAAAATGTTATAAAATTATGGGTTTTTTAGACCTGATGGAAAGCCAGCCACCACAATGTTGTTTTCTTTGTAGCTGATATGGTTCATCCACAATTGCTTCCAACCTATTAAACTTTTCTTCTAAAGCATCTGTGTAATTCTGTAAATGGTTAATTTTCTTCACCAATATCTGATTTTCCTTCTTGATTGCAATTTTATCTTTAAGGGCTATAGCTAGTTTATCCTACAAAAAAATTTGAGAATTTCGAATTTCAGAAACCGCACATCCAAGAGTTTTTAAGAATTGCGCCATTTTTTCGTGCAATTTGTAAAATCAAAAGTGATCAATTGATTTATTCCGGTTCAGTGGTAATAATTTCGTTAGCATTACTAGATTATTTAGCTGGAACATCATCATCTTCGTCACCAGAAACAATTATAGATTCATTTATTACATTTCCATGTAGCATAACCTTTTTGTATAGCGAAAGAACTGCTTACACACTCCGTTACATTGGAGCCCTTTTGAATTCTTATAAAATTGTTTCTTGCATATAATGCTCTGGCCATTTTGGTATATTTTTTTAATTTATTATTGTTATTTTTTTTTTTCTTTTTTTAAAATTAATTTGTTATTGCGTTTGAATTTTATATTATAAGAATTTTATAATATATATAATTTTAATAAAGTTGGAATAATTACAATACTATATATATAAAAAGAAAAATTTTTTTAACTTGTTTTTTTTTATTTTTTGATATTTTCACGATCTTCCATGGTTTCCGTTTCTATTAAAATCATCCCATTACTTTTGTTTTCAATATTCTTTATCTTCAAATTTTTTGGATCCACCATTGTATTTTAATAGTATTTTGTTTTTGCATTTTTCTCCTTATTCTTCGGTTTTATTATTCAAGGTTACTCTTTCTTCATTTTTAAATTTATTATTTTTGATTAAATCAACAAATGACACTGTTTGACGCTGATTCAAATTTATATTATTTGTGACATTAATTTTTTTGCAAACCTTATCATTTTTTTAATTGCACTAACAAATGATTCATTCACTTTTTATGTTTCAATTTTGAAGACTTCAGTAAATTTTTGATTTTTCTCTATATCTTTTTGTATGCTAGCTTTAATTTCTAATTAAAATTGTAATTTCTCACAAATAAACTTAATATTGTTGTTGGTGTACAGTAAGTTCACCGTAGATTGATCCATTCCTGAACATTTGAATGCCTCATGATAGAATTTCTTGCAAACACCTGCACATTCTATACCCGTTTCTCCTTTAATTTTTAATTTTCACTTTTGGCACGAAGCCATTTTGCGTAATTAAAATATATATAAATTTTTTTTATGCTTAATTGCTGATTAGTACTTTTTTTTCTTTTTATCTTTTATTAATTAATATAATTATAATCGATAAAGGAAAAAGTAAGCACACCAGCACCGTACTGAAGTAAAAGAATTATCTCATTTACTGTTTTTGTTTATTTTTGAATCAAAAATAGCAACATGATTTCATATGAAAACGAGGAAGACTGTAGTAGAGTAGACTGTGTGAACTCTGGGATACCCGTATGACCGTAACATAAACATTATATCTGGTTAATTACTTTTGGCAAAATTGAAAACATACAGCTTCATTAGGTATAGAGTAATGCTCATATAAAATTAGAAGTTGTATGGCAGATACTCGAACCCTTTGCAGTAGACCAACCAAATTTTGCAGTAACTTTGGAAATTATACTAAAACATTTTTGGCAAAATTTCAGACACGCAGCTTTTATAGGTATAGAGTAATGCTCATATAAAATTAGAAGTTGTATGGCAGGTATTCGAACCCGTGGACCAAAATGGCTGGATTTAAATAGCGATTCCGGTTTTTGCATAAAAGCGAATTTGTGAAAATTTCATAATCCTAGTTCTTTACTTTTTGAGTTATCGTGATGACGGACGGACGGACGGACGGACGGACATACATAGCTAAATCGATTTATTTTTTGATTCTGATCCGATCCATACACTTGAGTCTATATCTACCCCCCCCCCCCCCTCTCCTTCTCTGCTTCACAAACGTAATGGCAAATTTATTATACCCTTTGACTATATAGTCATATGGGTATAAATAGCGATTTGCTTATTTGTTATTTTCATCATATTATAATTTTTCAATAATTTATTTAAGTGCATGTGAATATAAAAATTTTAAGAAAAAACTCGGTTTTCATACCGAGTGTCTCGGATATAAGATGCAATTTTCAAACAATCGAGTTATGAAATTTTTATATGGTTATTTCTTACTTGTATAGGCCGATGTTACGTCCAAAAACTTTAAAACCATATTCTCGATTTATTAACTCGATTTAAGAATCGAGTTTTTAAATCTAGTTTTTACACTCGATTCTTAACTCGATTTAAGAAAAATTTCAGTTTAAAAATCTATATCATGTCGTTTTCAGTAGTTAAAAACCCCACTGATCGACGGAGCATTTCGAATTTTGGTAAAGAAAATATTTCCATTTCATTATTCATTAATCAACTACATATATGCTTGTTTAAGAAACAATAATTTTTATTTCATTATTTATTCTTCCACTATTTCAAGCTGGTTCACCCTGTATGCATATCATTATTGTACAATAAATTTTTAAATATTTCTGCTGAAAAATTTTAGTAAGATATATGTGTGTTTTTACATATTTAAAAATTTTTTTTATAAGGGATAGGATTTTCGATGTTAAACAATATAGTTTTAAATTTTTTAAACATTGATTCGCATATTAATATGTCTATTAAGATACAGATTATTTTTACTTTGTTCTATATTTAAAATTTAAGTTTATATTGATTTATTAAATTTGTGTGTAAAAATTTATTAAATTGATGAATGTAAAGCGTTCTGCAAACGTAAGTTACATGGTGTTTGTATTGGAGCCAGTAGGGATTGGTACCACCCTTCTCTACAAAATTGGTTTATATATGATGACTGTCAGTATCATGAATCGGTTTTAAGACATATGTTCGACAACGTTAGTAAGTCCATAGCTGATATGAACGATAGGAATACTGGCTTATTAAATAAAGCTATTTTAGTAATCGATTCAAATCGCAATTGATTCAATGATACGACTAAATCATTTGATTTAGTATGCAACACAATGGCGGAGAAATCTACCGAATCTAATCACACATTAAATAATGAGTTTAACGACTTAAAACTGAGCTATTAACTCAAATTTCTGCTCAATTTACTAAAAATTTTGAGAATGTTTCCAAGCATTAAGCATCATATTAATACGGTTCACCAGGACTATGCCAGCACTAGTGTTGAAATGTTACATAATTTTTGTACCTAGCTGCATAATTCGAGATCACAAGTTCAAAATTCCGAATATATTAGAAAAATACAAACTTTTGATAAGGCAATTCAAGTTGATACACTACTTGATTCTCCCAAAAGATGCGTTAAAGGGGTGCAAACAGATTTTGCAATTTTACATAAACTTGGGACGCAATGGACTAATGATGAATGGAGCGAAAGAATCACCAAGCTAATACATTGTAATAAATCATCAATCGTCAAAGATAGTAATTATTCGTTTACTTTTGTAAAGGGCGTTCCTTGCTCGTTTGATGAAAATAAATTAACTCAATTTATAAAAGCAGAATTCAACATTGATTCGGTAGCGTGTGCTAATTTAACACCTAACCGTATAAAGAAGAACAAAATGAATATTTATGCTTTCTTATTTCGGGTTCTGTTTATTCTATGAGAATTTAACAACATCTTAGCAACGTCAATATCTGGAATAAAATTGGTGCAGCTATTGAATTAAGTAAGCCTCAGGTCAAAGGTAACCTAAACAAAAATATGGAAACAGTTTTACAAGACACGAATACAGGTTATACGATAAGAAATTCTAAATTAAATTACAAATCCTCTATAAACACTAAATCTAATTTAACAAATTTACTTGATTTATCTTTTCCTATACATCCTACTAATTTTTCTAAATCAATTGACATTTCGAATATTAAAATACTAATTAATCCTAACAAATCTGATAATATTGCACAAACGGATACTAATACTATTCCTATTTCGAATATTAATACAAAAAATAATTCTAAAAAGGTCATTTCTAGTAATTCAAATGATCTTTCCAAATCAGGTAAAAATAAACAAATTAGCGATTCTTATCTATAAAAAAAATTTTCAAAATTCAAAAAGTCCGTATCAAATAAATTTAATAAATACCAAAATTTTGTTCAAGGTGAAACTATTATGTGCCAAAGTAAACCTTCTAGCTTAACTGTAACAAAATCTTCTTCTTGTAAAATTAGTAGATCAACTTCTTTATATTTACATCCTGAATCACAAGCTAATGCTTTCTTAGCTAATTCAGAGAATATTTTATTATCTAACTCAAATACAACTCCAGCAATTTTAGATCCTCTATTACCGCCTGTTGTGAAACTTACTCAAAAAGCTCTTAATGAAAGTAATAATAACAGTAGGTACGTTTTAGCTAGATTAAGGGACAGTAGAATTTATACTAATGTTAGACTTTACCTTGCATATCTTCACGATAAATCAAATGATGTTTGTATTGGTGGTAAAACAAACACATCGCTTAAGATAGCCATTCAACAGGAAGGACTACCTACTGATATTAAGGGCTTACGTAATATTTTTGTAAAATATCATGAAACATATAATATGTCAGCTGAAAATGCTCTAACTGACTTGCAATCTTTTGCTTCACATATCTCATCTAATAGAATTAACTATCTTCAACGTGTGAGAGAAAATCATGATAAGTACTTTCGTCCCCTTTTAAGCGAGAAAAAGTCTAGTTAATATTAGTCTTGCGGAACCCACTCATCCTAATAATAAATCTTTTAAATTAACTATTTATTATCAAAATGTAAGAGGTCTACGCACAAAAACTAAAAAAGTTTTCTTAAATTCTACTGTTTTAGATTTTGATCTATTCGTTTTAACAAAAATCTGGCTAACTTCTTCAATAAATAATCTTGAAATTTTCTCTTCTTCTTACACTGTTTAAAGGAAAGATAGATATGATTGTCGTTTATCTTATAATGTTCCTAAAGGTGGTGATGTATTGACAGCTGTTAAAAATACTTTTTGTTCATCGCAATTGTTACTTTCTCAATGTGATCCTACCGATATTATCAAAGTAATTGCTATTAAAATTGAACTACAATTAAAAAATGTAATTATTATAAATTGTTATATTCCTCCGGGATCTAGTATGAAAGTGTATACTAAATATATTTTAGAAATTGATTCACTAGTCAGTAAACTTAATGTTAATGATGATGCAATTCTCTGTGGTGACTTTAATCTTCCTAACATTAAAAGGGTTCCGCATGATGAGGAATCATACTTCATTCCATACGAATTAGTTAGTAATACGGAGTGCTTTGTAATTGACTCTTTTAATTCTTTTAATTCTTTTAATTTTCAACAAGTATCTTCAATCTGTAATAATCGTGGTAGACAGTTAGATCTTTTATTTACGACAAATTGGATGAATATTGCTATTATTAACTGTCCATTTGAATTAGTTAAAATTGATGAGCATCATCTCCAATTTGTTCGTCTCTCTGTTTTCTCATACTTCCAATTTTTGATTCTGAACTTTCTTATCATACTTTCATAAAGCCAATTTTGATGCTATTAATAACTATTAAAGTTGTTATGATTTCTCATTTTTAACCTCTTCTAATTTAAATGATGCAGTGAATCATTTATATAAAATTGTTCATTCTATTATTTCACAATATGTTCCGTTAGTTGTAGACAATAGTTATAAATCCAGTCCGCCATGGTTTACTAAAAGTCTTAAAAAATTAAAAAATAGAAAAAATAAAGCCTGGCGTAAATTTATTAAAAGCAATAATAATTATGACTTTAATGTTTTCATAAATTTATTTAATGAATTTAAAACAATGTCTGATAATTTATATTCTAATTATGTACAAAACATGTCTTTTAATATTAAAAATTCTAGTATTATAGATTGATTTCTTCTCAAGTAGTTATTCTTTGCCCGCTTTCTCGTTAAATGAAGATAATTTTTGGCATTTATCAAACTTTCCTATTACTACACTGGGTGATATTCATATTGACTCTAATTTGGTATTTAACTATTTGACAAAGCTTGATAGTAACACTACATAGTCCTGGGATTGACGGCATCCCTAACATAATTTTAAATAAATGCTCATCTTCATTATCTGATCCTCTTTCTTCTTTATTTAATTCTTCTTTAGCTTCTGGTATCTTCCCTTCTATTTGGAAAACTGCCATAATTAGGTCAGTATATAAAAAAAATCTTAAAAACGATGTTAATAACTATCGTCCAATTGCTAAACTTTCTTCTATACCTAAGCTTTTTGAACTAATTGTATTTGATTCTATTTATGGTCATTGTACTTGTTTTTTATCGCCTTTCCAACCTGACTTTGTAAAACTTAAATCAACCGTTACTAATCTTGTTGTATCTACATCTACCTTTAATAATAATATGGAAGATGGCTTACAAACAGATGTAATATATACAGATTTTAGTAAATTTTTTTTTTTTTTTTTTGATCTTCCTCCACATAATGTTATTATTTTTAAGCTAAATAAATTAGGATTTCCGACTTATTTTATAGATTGGCTTAATTCTTACCTTTCTGATCGTAGATATAGTGTTCCTTTTAGATCCTCGATATCTTCTGAGTTTACAGCTCCCACAGGGATGCGTTAAGGTAGCCATCTTGGACCTCTACTTTTCATTATTTCTATTAATGATGTTTCTTCTTTAATAATTAATAGCCACATTAAAATTTATGCCGATGACATGAAACTTTTTATGAAATTGTAAATTTTGACGATGCATTAGCCCTACAAGCTGATCTAAATCGTTTTTACAATTGGTGTTCCAACAATAATCTCCAGCTCAATGTTACCAAATGTGCTTCAATCAGTTTTACACGCCGCTTAAGTCCAATTTCTTATGTATATTCTTTTAATAATCAAATCATTTCAAAAGTCACTTCAATCAAAGATTTAGGGGTACTCTTTGATAGTAAGCTTTCATTTCAATTTCATTATTCTGATATATTAAATAAAGTCAATTCTATGCTCGGTTTTATTAAACGTTGGGCAAGAGAATTTGGAGACCCTTATGTATTAAAAACTCTTTAAAACTGCCTGGTTAGACCTAATTTAGAATATGCCAGTCAAGTTTGATGTCCATTTTACGGTGTCCATATAAATAGAATTGAATCGGTTCAGAAAAAATTTCTCAGGTATGCTTTACGTCTTCTTCCTTGGGAGGACCCTTTTAGATTACCTCCTTACGAACATAGAATAAATTTAATACATCTTAATACACTTGAAAAGCGCCGTAAAGTTGCAGATATTGTATTTTTAATTGAATTAATTAAAGGCAACATTTCTTCTTCTCAATTTTTCTTCGCATTCTAGATTAAGATCTGCTAATTTGTTTAATTTACAGTTTCACCGAACTAACTATGGTAAAAATAAACCAATTAATAGAATGATGTCTCTCTGTAATATATACAAATCCCATTTAACTTTTCCCAAACTAAACAGATTATTTTTACTTTGTTCTATATTTAAAATTTAAGTTTATATTGATTTATTAAATTTGTGTGTAAAAATTTATTAAATTGATGAATGTAAAGCGTTCTGCAAACGTAAGTTACATGGTGTTTGTATTGGAGCCAGTAGGGATTGGTACCACCCTTCTCTACAAAATTGGTTTATATATGATGACTGTCAGTATCATGAATCGGTTTTAAGACATATGTTCGACAACGTTAGTAAGTCCATAGCTGATATGAACGATAGGAATACTGGCTTATTAAATAAAGCTATTTTAGTAATCGATTCAAATCGCAATTGATTCAATGATATGACTAAATCATTTGATTTATTATGCAACACAATGGCGGAGAAATCTACCGAATCTAATCACACATTAAATAATGAGTTTAACGACTTAAAACTGAGCTATTAACTCAAATTTCTGCTCAATTTACTAAAAATTTTGAGAATGTTTCCAAGCATTAAGCATCATATTAATACGGTTCACCAGGACTATGCCAGCACTAGTGTTGAAATGTTACATAATTTTTGTACCTAGCTGCATAATTCGAGATCACAAGTTCAAAATTCCGAATATATTAGAAAAATACAAACTTTTGATAAGGCAATTCAAGTTGATACACTACTTGATTCTCCCAAAAGATGCGTTAAAGGGGTGCAAACAGATTTTGCAATTTTACATAAACTTGGGACGCAATGGACTAATGATGAATGGAGCGAAAGAATCACCAAGCTAATACATTGTAATAAATCATCAATCGTCAAAGATAGTAATTATTCGTTTACTTTTGTAAAGGGCGTTCCTTGCTCGTTTGATGAAAATAAATTAACTCAATTTATAAAAGCAGAATTCAACATTGATTCGGTAGCGTGTGCTAATTTAACACCTAACCGTATAAAGAAGAACAAAATGAATATTTATGCTTTCTTATTTCGGGTTCTGTTTATTCTATGAGAATTTAACAACATCTTAGCAACGTCAATATCTGGAATAAAATTGGTGCAGCTATTGAATTAAGTAAGCCTCAGGTCAAAGGTAACCTAAACAAAAATATGGAAACAGTTTTACAAGACACGAATACAGGTTATACGATAAGAAATTCTAAATTAAATTACAAATCCTCTATAAACACTAAATCTAATTTAACAAATTTACTTGATTTATCTTTTCCTATACATCCTACTAATTTTTCTAAATCAATTGACATTTCGAATATTAAAATACTAATTAATCCTAACAAATCTGATAATATTGCACAAACGGATACTAATACTATTCCTATTTCGAATATTAATACAAAAAATAATTCTAAAAAGGTCATTTCTAGTAATTCAAATGATCTTTCCAAATCAGGTAAAAATAAACAAATTAGCGATTCTTATCTATAAAAAAAATTTTCAAAATTCAAAAAGTCCGTATCAAATAAATTTAATAAATACCAAAATTTTGTTCAAGGTGAAACTATTATGTGCCAAAGTAAACCTTCTAGCTTAACTGTAACAAAATCTTCTTCTTGTAAAATTAGTAGATCAACTTCTTTATATTTACATCCTGAATCACAAGCTAATGCTTTCTTAGCTAATTCAGAGAATATTTTATTATCTAACTCAAATACAACTCCAGCAATTTTAGATCCTCTATTACCGCCTGTTGTGAAACTTACTCAAAAAGCTCTTAATGAAAGTAATAATTACAGTAGGTACGTTTTAGCTAGATTAAGGGACAGTAGAATTTATACTAATGTTAGACTTTACCTTGCATATCTTCACGATAAATCAAATGATGTTTGTATTGGTGGTAAAACAAACACATCGCTTAAGATAGCCATTCAACAGGAAGGACTACCTACTGATATTAAGGGCTTACGTAATATTTTTGTAAAATATCATGAAACATATAATATGTCAGCTGAAAATGCTCTAACTGACTTGCAATCTTTTGCTTCACATATCTCATCTAATAGAATTAACTATCTTCAACGTGTGAGAGAAAATCATGATAAGTACTTTCGTCCCCTTTTAAGCGAGAAAAAGTCTAGTTAATATTAGTCTTGCGGAACCCACTCATCCTAATAATAAATCTTTTAAATTAACTATTTATTATCAAAATGTAAGAGGTCTACGCACAAAAACTAAAAAAGTTTTCTTAAATTCTACTGTTTTAGATTTTGATCTATTCGTTTTAACAAAAATCTGGCTAACTTCTTCAATAAATAATCTTGAAATTTTCTCTTCTTCTTACACTGTTTAAAGGAAAGATAGATATGATTGTCGTTTATCTTATAATGTTCCTAAAGGTGGTGATGTATTGACAGCTGTTAAAAATACTTTTTGTTCATCGCAATTGTTACTTTCTCAATGTGATCCTACCGATATTATCAAAGTAATTGCTATTAAAATTGAACTACAATTAAAAAATGTAATTATTATAAATTGTTATATTCCTCCGGGATCTAGTATGAAAGTGTATACTAAATATATTTTAGAAATTGATTCACTAGTCAGTAAACTTAATGTTAATGATGATGCAATTCTCTGTGGTGACTTTAATCTTCCTAACATTAAAAGGGTTCCGCATGATGAGGAATCATACTTCATTCCATACGAATTAGTTAGTAATACGGAGTGCTTTGTAATTGACTCTTTTAATTCTTTTAATTCTTTTAATTTTCAACAAGTATCTTCAATCTGTAATAATCGTGGTAGACAGTTAGATCTTTTATTTACGACAAATTGGATGAATATTGCTATTATTAACTGTCCATTTGAATTAGTTAAAATTGATGAGCATCATCTCCAATTTGTTCGTCTCTCTGTTTTCTCATACCTCCAATTTTTGATTCTGAACTTTCTTATCATACTTTCATAAAGCCAATTTTGATGCTATTAATAACTATTAAAGTTGTTATGATTTCTCATTTTTAACCTCTTCTAATTTAAATGATGCAGTGAATCATTTATATAAAATTGTTCATTCTATTATTTCACAATATGTTCCGTTAGTTGTAGACAATAGTTATAAATCCAGTCCGCCATGGTTTACTAAAAGTCTTAAAAAATTAAAAAATAGAAAAAATAAAGCCTGGCGTAAATTTATTAAAAGCAATAATAATTATGACTTTAATGTTTTCATAAATTTATTTAATGAATTTAAAACAATGTCTGATAATTTATATTCTAATTATGTACAAAACATGTCTTTTAATATTAAAAATTCTAGTAGTATAGATTGATTTCTTCTCAAGTAGTTATTCTTTGCCCGCTTTCTCGTTAAATGAAGATAATTTTTGGCATTTATCAAACTTTCCTATTACTACACTGGGTGATATTCATATTGACTCTAATTTGGTATTTAACTATTTGACAAAGCTTGATAGTAACACTACATAGTCCTGGGATTGACGGCATCCCTAACATAATTTTAAATAAATGCTCATCTTCATTATCTGATCCTCTTTCTTCTTTATTTAATTCTTCTTTAGCTTCTGGTATCTTCCCTTCTATTTGGAAAACTGCCATAATTAGGTCAGTATATAAAAAAAATCTTAAAAACGATGTTAATAACTATCGTCCAATTGCTAAACTTTCTTCTATACCTAAGCCTTTTGAACTAATTGTATTTGATTCTATTTATGGTCATTGTACTTGTTTTTTATCGCCTTTCCAACCTGACTTTGTAAAACTTAAATCAACCGTTACTAATCTTGTTGTATCTACATCTACCTTTAATAATAATATGGAAGATGGCTTACAAACAGATGTAATATATACAGATTTTAGTAAATTTTTTTTTTTTTTTTTTGATCTTCCTCCACATAATGTTATTATTTTTAAGCTAAATAAATTAGGATTTCCGACTTATTTTATAGATTGGCTTAATTCTTACCTTTCTGATCGTAGATATAGTGTTCCTTTTAGATCCTCGATATCTTCTGAGTTTACAGCTCCCACAGGGATGCGTTAAGGTAGCCATCTTGGACCTCTACTTTTCATTATTTCTATTAATGATGTTTCTTCTTTAATAATTAATAGCCACATTAAAATTTATGCCGATGACATGAAACTTTTTATGAAATTGTAAATTTTGACGATGCATTAGCCCTACAAGCTGATCTAAATCGTTTTTACAATTGGTGTTCCAACAATAATCTCCAGCTCAATGTTACCAAATGTGCTTCAATCAGTTTTACACGCCGCTTAAGTCCAATTTCTTATGTATATTCTTTTAATAATCAAATCATTTCAAAAGTCACTTCAATCAAAGATTTAGGGGTACTCTTTGATAGTAAGCTTTCATTTCAATTTCATTATTCTGATATATTAAATAAAGTCAATTCTATGCTCGGTTTTATTAAACGTTGGGCAAGAGAATTTGGAGACCCTTATGTATTAAAAACTCTTTAAAACTGCCTGGTTAGACCTAATTTAGAATATGCCAGTCAAGTTTGATGTCCATTTTACGGTGTCCATATAAATAGAATTGAATCGGTTCAGAAAAAATTTCTCAGGTATGCTTTACGTCTTCTTCCTTGGGAGGACCCTTTTAGATTACCTCCTTACGAACATAGAATAAATTTAATACATCTTAATACACTTGAAAAGCGCCGTAAAGTTGCAGATATTGTATTTTTAATTGAATTAATTAAAGGCAACATTTCTTCTTCTCAATTTTTCTTCGCATTCTAGATTAAGATCTGCTAATTTGTTTAATTTACAGTTTCACCGAACTAACTATGGTAAAAATAAACCAATTAATAGAATGATGTCTCTCTGTAATATATACAAATCCCATTTAACTTTTCCCAAACTAAACAATCATTAAAAAATAACTTGTATTTGTGTTCTTGAAATTTTTGGACTTACATTCTTTGACCTTTGTCTTCTTAATGGAAGCTTTTTTGTTTTTGTTTTTTTAAATATAATCAGTTAAATTTTTTACTTTTTTTTTCACACTTTTTTTTTTTAAATTTATTTTTTTTATGTAAAATAAGTTATTAATTTCTGTAATCTTTACTTTCTTTTTTGTTTTTTCTAATGTTTAATTTTAGTTTATTAATTTAATATAAGTTATTGTAACTTGCTTGAATTAAGCTCGGAATAAATAAATAAATAAATATACATATTCATATTTTTTCTTATGTAAATTATATATATATATGGTCTGCATTGATGTTCGAGCTCGAGAATTTCATAATACGAAAGCTAAGATTTTTGAGTATAATCGGTTTCTACCTGAAATTGATGAAGTACGTATGGAATTTGTTCTGAAAAATAGAAATGCTTAACGCTTTTTTTTTTTTTTTTTTTTTTTTTAACTTTAAATTTTGTTTATCCCTTTATACATCTTACAACTATCTTAACCTAGAAAAATTTACAAAAACGGTTTTCTATCTTATATAATTAACATTTAAATTATTAGTTTAACTTTTATGTTAATTTTAATCGATATTTTATTTATTTTTATACTTAATTTGAATTATAAACTTAATATTATTCTTATAAATATTGGAAAAACTTGGGAATATAAAAACCAATAACTAAACATTTTTTTTATAAAACTTAACCTACTTAAATAACCTAACCTAATTAAAAACAAATTGTATCAAATACTTAATGCTAATAATTTTTTTTTATTTTGACTAATCTTACGTGTTTTCCAACTACCAATAATTTCTTTTTAGCAATTTGTCTATGTCTGGTATTGACATATCGTATTTCAGATGTTCTCCGTTTATATCGCCCGGGTTATATTCTATGACTTTGTATGTAGCCCGTCTATTATAATGGTATAATAGGGGGACATGATTATCGTCTTGAATATAGCCATATTTGTCCAGAAAGATAAAATGCTCAGGGGCTATAAAGCCTGTGAGCAAGGACTTTCTAATGTACTCCATATTGTGGTAGAATATATGTGATATTAAACCATTTTCTGGAGTGTTTTGTGCTCTTTCATAGTGGTTTCTGACTAATTTTACTATAAAATTGTCTATTCTAATGATTTTAGCTTCCTTGTACAAGTATTTATTGGAGTAAAAATGCTTGTAGTCGGATTCGGGCTTTCTGTTTATATTGGTACAAACTCTTATACACTTTCTTTCGAATTTCCGTAATGTTTCCATTAAGCTTGCACTAATGTTGTACCATATTAGTACACCATATACAAGTGTTGGCCTAATTAATGTTTGGTAACAAATTATTTTAACTCTTTTACTAATGTTTTTATTGTAAAATAGTTTTTTAGCTGCCATAAATGCTTTATTACCTTTTGATATACTGTATTTCACTTGATCGATATAATTTAGGTTTCTATGTAATTGAACACCCAGGTATTTAACTACTTTTTTATTGGATAAAGCGATATTATCTGGTGATTTTATTACAAAATCTTTCCAGTTTTTTTTTATGTCGAAACCAGTTTTATTGACTGTATTGCGAAATAAAATAGTCTCACACTTATTATAATTTATTTTCATAAGCCATACTTGACAATAATCTCTAACTATGTTAAAAAGTTTTTGCACTGAATGCTTAATAGGGTCTACTTTGTTATCGGCATAATATATGATAATATCATCAGCAAAAGCTAATGCATAATTATTACCTTTTACTCGATCTAACAAATGTAATAATTCTGCTATATAAATTGAAAAAAGTATAGGTGCATTTACTGTACCTTGTAATAAACCATTGTCAATATTGAAAGTTTTATCATTGGTTGAATTCTTATTTTGAATATAAAACTTATTATTATATATCATATTCATTATTAAGGCTATTAAGTTATTAGGTACTTTTAGTTTTAAGAGTTTGAAAATAATACCATCTAACCAAACCGTGTTAAAGGCTTTTTCCATGTCTATTAAGCATGCACCTACCCCAAAATTTTTGTTTATAAACCAACAAATATCTGAGGTTAATTTTGTAATGGCATGTACTGTGCCATGTTTATGTCTAAATCCGAATTGGTTATCTGGTATAACTTCCTTGGTAATCGAAAACGCTGTTAATTTGTCATTAATCAGTGTTTCGAAAACCTTACTTATGTTTGGCATTAAACTAATCGGTTTGTAGTTACTTGGATTAGTTGGGTCTTTGCCAGGTTTTTTTAGCAAAATAATTTTCGACATTTTCCATGCTTTGGGAAAATACGAGTGATTAATTGCATTATTAAAAATAATAACATATTTAGAAATTATTAAAGAACTTAAATTTTTTAAAACAATATTTGGAATTTTTATTTGGAAACTTTATTTTTCAAGCTTTTAAATTTTAATTCAAGTTCTTCTTGGTTTGTGAATTCACTACTTTCGAAATTCTGGTTTGAAGCTTTGTTTGCGGTAGAAAAATTACATATGGTGAAATTGTTTATTCTTAAATTGTGTATGTGATTTTTGAAATGTTGGACTGTATTGATAATTTTGTTATGAAATCTACTATTTGTTGGTGTATTAATTGTATGTATTTTTTCTATGTATGAACCTATTATATTATAAATTTGAGTATTATTTTTGATTATATACTTATTAGAATTTGTTTTTTTTAAGTAATTAGCATCTATATTATTTTGAAATAAGAGTGGTGCGTCATTATGGTCTATGTGTAGTTGAGAGATTTCATTATAATTTTTTCTCCGAAAAATTTTATTTATTTCTGGGAACTATTATTGGGTGCAATATTTTGCAGACGTTTAG
>CAUJBZ010000268.1:0-32746 GCA_963082915.1 Dolichopus griseipennis
TTTCTTGTTCTTATATTTCAATTATTAATGAGATCTTTACTTATAAAAAATATATATTTTAAATTTAATTAATATTAATTAATTTTTATCAAAATGCGTTTTATATAAAATTGAATTTAGTAAATTAGAAACATGTTAAAAGTTGTCAAAAGATGCAATATCATTTTTCGAGTTATTTTACTTAATTTTATAATATATATTTAACTTGTATAATAATTGTATTAATTACCTATTATAAATACAATTATTAGAACTAGTAAGGTCTTGGGCTAAATTATTTTATTAATAATTTTAAAATCCACTTAAAATTAAATGTATTTACGAAATTCGTACTATAGTACAATTTTGAAAAATTTAAATGACTTCGAAAGTTGAGTAGATTTTCTCCTTTGTATTTCTTCATTTTCCTTAATTTTTCGAAATTTATCTGTCAAAGAAAATAGGCTCACAAAAAAGGCTCAAAAAATGATAATATGTCAAATCATTACGTATTTGATTTTGAAAGTTGATATTGTACTAGGTAATCATAGACATACTATAACACTTGATTCCAAATTTGTGATAGTTATGACATTTGTAATTATAGAAATTCGCGTTACAAAGTTCGCATCGCAATATATACATTTGAAATTAAATTTTTAGCCTTTCAGCAGTCTTTTTGAAATGAACATTTATTAAAAAATTTAATTTAATTTCTTTTAAATACAGTTATTTCAAAAATATGGCTATTCTACGGTTTAACTAGTATCCGCGTAGGACCAAATGACTATATATAAAAGATAGCTGGTGTTGCCAGCTTTCAAAAAATATATAGCTTTAATGGCGCATATTATCCTTTAAGGACGAAAAGGACATTTAAAAGTATCCTTGTTATTTTAGTCTATTTTAAAAAAACCGTTATAACTAGCGATCTGTTCAATATATTTATATTCAATCAAAGCTATTAATTAAGATGACGGTCTGGAGAATAGTTTAAAGTTTATTCGATGACGATAGGTGCTGCCGTTTTGGAGATATTGCAATTTCAAGTGGAAATTTAAAACAAAAAAAAAAAAAATTTTGAACTTTCAAAAAAACCACTATAACTATGAAATTTTCAAAAACACATTTTTTATTATACTGTTAGAAAGGTCTTTTGACACTCTTTCCAACGGTATATAATAAGTATGGTATATGTTGATAAATAGCCCCACCAGAGAACATGAATGAAAAACTGACACAACAACTTTATTAAAAAATACATTTTCATACTTTATTTCTCATAAATTTATTTTGCCTTTTTGTTGGGATGGTGTCATAATTCCAAAAAAAAAAATTCCAAATTTACAAAACATCCAAAAAATATTTCCATAACTTTAGCGAGCAAGAATTTTAGAGTTTGTTACAAAATCAGGATTATACGCTTTTTCCAGAATATTTATATATTTGTATACGTGAAATTCTGAATTAGGAGGGATTTTAAAGTTGGATTCAAAATCAGGGTTTCAATAATTTGTTTAGCGGGGGTTTGGGGGCGGCAGCCCCCACTATTTTTAAATTTTTATTTGTTTAAATATGCATGTAAAAAATAATTAGGAGAGATTTTATAGTTGGCTGCAATTTCAGGATTATACGCTTTTTCCAGAATATTTATATATTTGTATACGTGAGATTCTGAATTAGGAGGGATTTTAAAGTTGGATTCAAAATCAGGGTTTCAATAATTTGTTTAGCGGGGGTTTGGGGGCGGCAGCCCCCACTATTTTTAAATTTTTATTTGTTTAAATATGCATGTAAAAAATAATTAGGAGAGATTTTATAGTTGGCTGCAATTTCAGGATTATACGCTTTTTCCAGAATATTTATATATTTGTATACGTGAGATTCTGAATTAGGAGGGATTTTAAAGTTGGATTCAAAATCAGGGTTTCAATAATTTGTTTAGCGGGGGTTTGGGGGCGGCAGCCCCCACTATTTTTAAATTTTTATTTGTTTAAATATGCATGTAAAAAATAATTAGGAGAGATTTTATAGTTGGCTACAATTACAGGATTATACGCTTTTTCCAGAATATTTATATTTTTGTATACGTGAGATTCTGAATTAGGAGGGATTTTAGAGTTGGATTCAAAATCAGGGTTTCAATAATTTGTTTAGCGGGGGTTTGGAGGCGGCAGCCCCCTCTATTTTTAAATTTTTATTTGTTGAAATATGCATGTAAAAAATTACTGTTTTTAAAAAATAGTTTGTCATTAAATTTTGATTTTTGGAATTTTTTTTTGGAATTATGACACCATCCCAACAAAAAGGCAAAATAAATTTATGAGAAATAAAGTAAGAAAATGTATTTTTTAATAATATTGTTGTGTCAGTTTTTCATTCATGTTCTCTGGTGGGGCTGTTTGTCAACATATACCATACTTATTATATACCGTTGGAAGGAGTGTCAAAAGACCTCTCTAACAGTATAATAAAAAATACAGGGTGTTTTTGAAAATTTCATAGTTATAATGGTTTTTTTGAAAGTTAAAATTTTTTTTTTTTTTTTGTTTTAAAATTCCACTTGAAATTGCAATATCTCCAAAACGTCAGCACCTATCGTCATCAAATAAACGTTAAAATATTTTCCAGACCGTCATCTTAATTAATAGCTTTGATTGAATATATATATTGAACAGATCGCTAGTTATAACGGTTTTTGTAAAATAGACTAAAATAACAAGGATACTTTTAAATGTCCTTTTCGTCCTTAAAGGATAATATGCGCCATTAAAGCTATATATTTTTTGAAAGCTGGCAACACGAGCTATCTTTTATATATAGTCATTTGGTCCTACGCGGATACTAGTTAAACCTTAGAATCCCCAAAAATATTGTTCTATAATGTTAATTGACGTATTAATATCAAGTTGAATAATTGTTTAACCCGTACCTCTGTCTAGTCAATATTTTTCTTCACGATTATAATACTTAGCCTTTAGTACGCATACGAAAAAAGTCTTTTTAAATATAATAATTTAATTTAATTTAATTTAATTCAAAAAGATAAAGTGTGAATTTATTAATAATGCCTATTGCAAGGAATATAAAAATTTAAACTTTTAATTGCTACTTATAATAATTTTGTATGATTAATTACAATGATAAAGATCTAAGAGTAGTTTTTTGTTAAATTCATAACTTCTGGTTAAATAATAATTTATTAAATTAGTTTTTATATTAAATAAAGGTATAATTTGTTTAAAATGTTTTTACTTATAACCATTTAAATTAATTTTAATTTTTATTCTAAATTAGCTAATAATCGATGGGTGTTGCTGCTCCTAATGGATTTTTAATTGAAGTTGTTGTTATTGAAAAAACTAACACAAAAGTTATACATAGTAAATTGTGCCGCAATAGTGGATCTCGACATTCTTTTTGGGTGAAAGCATTACTTCTCAAAGTTGGAAATTATTTCCATAAGTCTAACACTAACCAATTTCAAGTCTGTTAATAGAGTCAACTTAATTGCCAAAGACCAACACAAAATTGGAAATTTTTAGAAGTTGAATTCAAAGAAATATTAAGAATGCAATTAGGTAAATTGAAAAAATATGGTTTCAGAAACAAGTCGGCCCTAGAAATAATTTAAATAATTGAAAAATTCATTTGGACCCTTTAATTTTTATATTTTCTTGTTATAATTTAAATAAATTCTGTACAAATTCTTTTAGTCATTATAAAGCTTCGTGATTATTAGGACTGAGTTAGCTGTACGTTTTTATACTTATTAAAAAATTTAGGGTTTTATAAAATTTAACTCCTAAAATCTATATTTAAATCAAAAATTAATATCAAAATATTAAGAAACATAATTCTTAAGAAAATATTTTTTTAAAAACTCCTTAACCTCTGCAGCATCTTAAAAATAACCCTTTATAATTAATGTTTTCAATAATATTTGGTTTTTTTAAGTTTTTACATTAACTATAAAAAAAAACTTTACTTAAATTTACCTTATTTTCGTTTTTTTTTTAATCAATCAAATTGTAAAATACTACATAAAAACAAATATTTTCAATATGTACTTGTAACATACTGTTATTATATGCATTACATTAATTACAAATATATAAGCCCATATTACATAACTTCTTAATAGTACATTGTAACAGTTTTGATTATAATAGCTCAATCACTTTAGTAGAATACTATAATAAATGTATAATGTATGTATAAATATGTGTATGTAAATATTTCATTCATGCCTAGAAATATATTAATATTATTTACAAGTATACACGCTATATTTTGCAAGTAAGTACTTACATATGCATATATATTATATAATTTTACTCTTTATATTGTAAGTGATAAGAATAAGGAGGAAAAGGATTAAAAAAGCTTTTTATATCTACAGAATGTAATAAAAGTATTTAAATAAAACAGAGTATGAATTAAATATTTGTATAAAATTTGTTAAAAAAAAGTGATTGAAAAGTTGTAAACCAACTTCTTAAAAATATATATATAAGTAGACATAAAGTAATGAATTGGTAGAATATACATATAAATACTTTATATAGAGTTTTTAATACAAAACTCCTTCTAATCGCAGGACTGTTGAATCCTCTCCATATTGCAAGGATATTTTTGATAACTTCTTTTTAGTTTTCTAGTTAAACTTTGATCTTCTATGGTATGCAATAGTTACAAATACATTAGCTCGGCCCTCATTAAAAAAGATTAAATACTTTAAAAATTTATATTATTTCTGGCAATTTTAAAGAGCCTGTCCCTTTTTTCAGTTTTTTATGAGTTAGTATTGGGTAGATGCTGTAGATATCTTTGATTGTATCATTGGCCCATAGTTGTAAATTGTTAAAGTAATCATGAGCTTGGAAACAAACAACTCTGTTGGTTTACTTTTATTAAGTTTGATATTTAATTAAGATTATATTTATGGAAAATTATTAAGATAAGTATAATTTTAAGCCTTAATATACAAAGAAATGGAGTCAACAAAACTGTTTGAAAAATTCAATCAACCATATAGTGTATTAAAGTAAGTTTAGGTTTAAAAAAATTGCATATTTAAAGGGTAATTTTTTAGTTTTTTTTTATATATATTTTTATACCCGTATATAACGTATGTTCAAAGAGTATTCTAATTGCCCCATTACGTTTGTAACGTAGGGGAGTAGGAGGTGTAGATATAGATATAAAGGTATCGGATAAGAATCAAAGTAAATCGATCTATCTATTTATGTTTCACCGTCTGCCCGTCCATCCGCACTATAAATTGAAAATTAAAGAAACTAAAATTCTAAAATTTTCAGAAAATTTTTATGCAAGAGCCGACATCACTTTTGAAATCCAGCTCAAAGGGTTTGAGTAGCTCCCATACAACTTTTCTTCTTATATGAGAATAACTTATACAATGAAACTGAGTATCTGAAATTTTTAAAAGTAGTTAACGTAGTAAACTTTACATAGGAGTTCGAAATTCCACACTTTTGAGGAAATTTAAAAGTGCAAATCTCTAATAATTCAACAAAAATCAATCAAATAATTTTCTATTTAAAGTCCAGAAATATTTTACTTACATAAATCTTTGAAGAATTTTTTTATAACACTCTGTACTATAAATTATTAAAAATGCTTGTTGCATTTTATTTTTAAATTGATTTTTAAGTGTTTAGTAGTACATTATGTAAAAATGCGATTTTAATTGAATTTTAAAGAGAAACAGAGAAAAAAGAGAATTGCGTGGTATTAATTTTCTATTTTTTTTAAGTATTCGTATAATATTGTAATCAAAAAATACTCAGACAGGAATGTAATTGTTATCTTTTTCTAGGAATCATTTTTTATTCCCTAATTAATATTAGAAAAATAAAGAAAAATTATAAAATAAAATGTTTGTATATAGGTAATAAGATTGAAAGCTAGATTTTTTGGGTGTGTGTATATAGGAAATTCTAGTTCTTTATTAAAATTTAAAATTAATCTAACAAGTTTTGTTTGAAATTTGTTAAGAAAGTAATTCAATCTTAATTAAGATCTATATCAGCTTCAATATTTTTCTTGTCAATATTGTTATATTTTTAAAAAAAGGCACGTGTTCTTATTCATGTTGAAATTATTTTACGAATGAAATAAGGAGTTAAATTATATTTAATTTAATTAAGAATTAAATGGTAATCAGAATGTCTATTTCTAAATTTATTTGCATATCTTTAAATGGGAATTGGTTGCAGAAATTGAATTTTATTTATAAAAACTATATTAATTTGAAATATACAGATTTATTTAAGAGTATTGCTAGACTTAAAATGGGTTACTATGACAATCCTCTATTAATTTTGATTGTACATATTTCATTTGGCGCCTGTATTTCATTCACCTGTACTTTTATTTGCCGGTTTACATATTTATTTATTTATTTATTTATAAACAGTCCTTTACGTCATACAATGTGATAAGTGAGTAAAGCATGGCTTTTCTTTTCAGGCTTGGCAGAATATTCTACTTAATAATTTTGTATTCACTATTATATTTTATATTTCACTATTAATATATATATATTCGGTCACCATGGGGATTTGTCAATTAAAAATTCATGACCCGTACGGCAATCGAACCCAAACCCCCTTCGTTTTGTAAACCAAATGCTTACCTACTAACCCACCGAGACCCCCAGTTTACATATATATAAACATTTTGGAGAAAGCGGATATAGATATATACATATATATAAAAACTCTAGAAAAGGCTTCTTGTTCATATATATTTTCAATATTAAAAAACTTCCAATAGTTCAAATCCTCACTAAACCTCTCTAGACTCAGAAACTCACATACATACATAAAAATTTATAAAATACAGGCAAATGAAAATGCAAGTAAATGAAATACAGGCTTATGACACGCTTCCGTGGAAGTTTATATCAAGTTTCATTAATATTTAACACATTATTTTAAATTTAGGGCCTCTTTGAATTTATTTTTTATGGTTGAGTGCGATTATTGTTCTTCGCGCCTATTTTGTCGTGTGCTGTGTGCATAAGGTATTCTGTTTAAATTTATGACTAGTTTTATTATCTTCTAACTACCAAACTTTTACATTTTTCAAACGATAGTCACCATGTTTTACCACCATGCAGTTTTGTGCTTTTTCTTATTGCCCGAACCAAGTGAGTTTACAAATAACCAAAAGTCAAGTTGACTTTTAAGCATTTTTCATATAATAAATTATGATATATGATATGTTTTATATAATGTATACATATATAGTAAATATGTCCAGAAAAATGAAGAATTTTAAATACTCACGACTTTCCATTAAATTTATTGTAAATATGGTAGTAAATTTATTTTTAAGTGATTTATGATTTTAGTTAATTGAAATTATTCCGCATCTCTACATCTAAACAACATCAGATTAAAATTTTTTAATTAAAAATCAAAAGATTACACTAAATAAATTAATATGTAATAATAATAATAATAATCTCTAATTTTTTATTCAATGTAATTTTATTTAATATAAATAAATTAAAATTAAAATAATTAAATTAATTTTTTTTTTTTATGATACAATTACGACTAAAGTCTCACAAGTCAATGACATTTTTATAAAATAACAAAAAAAAAAAATTAATAAAAAACCATTAAATGTTAACAATAAATGCATGTATAGACATAAAGTTATGAATTGGTAACATATAATGGAATATGTCATGGAACAATGCCTTTTAATTTTAAACACGCTATTAATATAATATTTAAAAAAAAAAAAAAATGTAATTAAAAATTAAATATATACAATTATGATAAAATAAATCACAACTATGTTTTTTTTTTGTTTTTTAGTTTTAGTTTTGTTCAGAATATTTTATTCATTTTTAAATTAAATTAATAAAATTGTTTTATTTTTTTTTTTAATTTAATTTAATTTTCATTTAAGATCTGTTAAATTGTTCTTGATATGATTTATTATGAAATTTTTACTTTCTAATTTTTTTTTTTAAATAAAAATTATTGTACTTTTATAATACTTGTATAATTGCACTTATTGTACACAATAGTCATTACATTACAAATTAATCAATTTAATGACTAAAGTAACTTGTTAGGCTTAATCGATGATTCATTAATTTAATTTAAAGCATATAATCGGTATTGTTGTATAATATATTAACTTTTGCATATTTTATGAAATAATCTGTTAAGGAACTAGTTACATACATATTGAGTTAAGTATGCTTTTAGTTTTGGACTTGAGCTTGGTAAATACCGACTTCTTTATTTCATAAATTTGTCCTAAGTTGAGAAGTTTTATGATAATTTTTGATATTTAATTATTTGTTAATTTTTTTGTAAATTAATTGGTATAGTAAAATAAAGATTCAATTTTTTTATATTTATTTTTATTTATTGTATGAAAAATTCGATTGATCATTATTAATTGAATATAAAATTTTTATAATACTTAAATGCCCCTTGAATTATGCAATTATTTATTTGTAAAATTTTGTATTAGGAAAAATCAATTTGGGGCTTGGTAGCTATGCTACCAGACATTAATAAAGCCAAATATTGTTAATGGTGTACTTGTATGATATAACATAGGCACAAACTTAATCGAAAAAATACGTAAGTTCGAAAGAAAGTGCATAAGAGATTAATAAACATTGAAAGCCTGAGTCCGAATACAAACATTTTTATTCTAATAAATATTTGTATAAGGAAGCAAATATCGTGAGAATAGATAATTTTATGATTAAATTAATCAGAAATTATTAAAATAGAGCATTAAAAATTCCAGAAAACAGTTTAATATCACATACATTTTACCACAATGAGGAGTACATTAAGAAAAATTTGGGTATTATAACTTCTAAGCATTTCATCTTCAAGATATATTCAAAACCATGATCATGCTCCTATACTCTTTCATTACAGTACGGGATATAAGCAAACAAATCGAGTATATGTCCCAGCAATATTTACGGAGATAATTTAAGATATGAAATTTCCAAAAAAAATAAATAAAATATATTATAGACAAATAAATAGATTAATATAGGCGAATAATAGAATTAAATATGATATAGTCCGGCTGGGTATTCAAATACAACTTTAGGCTCCTAGAATTTGATACTTCGTTATTATTAAATATCAAAAGACACCTCTATAACAAATTCTTTTGAAGTCTATTTTAAAAAAAGAATTTCCACTTTATGTTAACAAAAGGTAAAAAAAAATGAGTGCAGAACTAAATGACAAATTTAGATGCATTTATGTAGTAATAAAATAAAATTACACAATTGTTGTAGACCTTTTTCTTTGGTAATGCTTTTAATTTCTTAATTCTTCATTAAAAAACTATTTTTAAAGCTAAAATATTTTCCATATTTGTTTTAAGTCTTCTAATCACGATAACACACATTAATATATAAATTATCAATATTTAAAAAAAAAATTACTACAAATGTATAACAACCACAAAACGTCAACAAACATAAAACCATTTCGGTTTTTTTAAAATTTGAAAAATTTATATTTAAATTAAATTATTTATTGACCTAAACTTTATCTACCAATAATGTTCCTCTGGTAAACTTATAAACTTAAAACATAACTATAATAATCTTTAAATCAACTTATCATATGACATTCAGTATAAGCGCATAATTTATTTGATATTTTTCATAGGCATATTAGACATTTATTAGACCAAAATGTTATATGTCATAATTGACCTTAAAATAATTAATAATCAATTAATAATGGAATTAATAATAAAGATAATTAATTACATGCAATCAGTAATCTTGTAAATTATGACAATATAACAATATCATTTCCTTATCTAAAAGTTCCATACCTCTTTTTATAATCTCATGTAGACGAATTTAAAAAAAAAACTCTCAATACATGTGTCATTTCTAACATTGCGGCTACCATTTTTTTTTTATTCACTATACGTACATTTGTTCAAATATTCTGTTGTAACCCTAACCTTTTAAGTACTTTCTGTATTATTATTTGTGTAATCAATTTTCATTGTAAAAAAAAAAGAAAAAAAAAAGAAAAAAAAATATTACTATTCAACCTTCAAAATTAAATATTTAAAATGTAATGTCTGATAACAAAATTTTTTCTATTTTATTTTTTTTTTACAACCAATCTGAGCCCGTACGTATACTTGTACATATACTGTGACATATTACAAGTTTAACTATTGATTGTAATTTAATTATAAACATGTGTAAAATATTTCATTTAAGCCTATTTCAAAAAAGTTTTGATAAGATGGGTTTAAGTTTTTTTGTTTACTATATAAGTTCGATTGTCTGCCTGTCAATTATCAGTCGAACCTTAATTTTTTCCAAGGGTCAGCTTATGGGACTGTTCACTTCTCTTTTTTTTAATAATCTGAAAATGGGATTCTTTCGAAAACTGTTATTTACACAAACCGTTATTTGTAATTTTTTTAATATCCCATTATGTTAGAAGAAGTAAAATTTTTCTTGCATAAATACATGCCTTCAAAAAGTGTATTAGAAATTATTAGAGTTGTAAAAAACTCAAATTTTAACTCAAATCACTATTCAACTCAAATTTTAAGTTCGTTCGCGATTTGAGAAATACATAAATTACTTTAATTTAACTGCTGGTTTTCATAGCACCCATATTAGCTTTTTTTCGAAAAATTTAATTAATATGATTCGTGTTCAACTATCAAACTCAAAAATTATAATATTAAGTATTAAAAATCGCTCAACTTGTGAGTGCTCCAGCATATGACTCTAAAAATGTGCGAATTGAAAATTTCAGTTTTTAGAAATGAGTTATTATAACGAAATGACTCTTTTAATGTACAACCCTGCACACTTACTACCTTTTTAAGAAAAAACTCAATACCAAAATGAAAATCTGTGGCAGTTTTAGAATGTCTCATAACTAATTAAAGCTTTTTAAAAATGTGCACTTTTAAAAACTTTTATTACAAATACTGCATACTTTAGATATATTTTGTACGTATTCTATGTAATGTTTGATTGTATATAATAAAAGTTAGATTAAAAGACAAAAAAAAAAAAAAAAAAAAAAACAAAAACAATTCCATGATTATATTCTGACTTTGAAAATGTATGTTTTAGGCGTTTTTTTTTTTTCAAAATGTTTTTTTTTATTTACTTCAATAATAAAATAAAAAGTATATAATGTATAAGTATGTGTAAATAACTGTTGTCATTGTCATTATCATTGTCACACTACAATATATACTTATACATTTTATAAACATTCATTTTTACACATTCCAAAACATACAAACACACACACTAACAAAAAATATATATGAAAAAAAAATTATAATAAAAAAAAATAAAAATTGAATTTGCACTTCAAATCAAACTATTGAAATTTTTTTCAATGTTAAACTAATAAAATTTGTTATTGGCCTTAGAACCCTTTAAAAACGTATTAAAAATTGTTTTTGTTATTTATTTATTTGGAATTTTCATTATGGCAGGTAAGTTTTTTATTTTTTTTTTTTTTTGTTTTATTTTTTTTATATTAATGATAAAAAAAAAAAACAAAAATCGAAATGCGGAAGTTTTGTGAAACATAATTTTTTTAATTATTTATGTATTAGTTTGAAATTAAAAAAAAAAAGCTAATTGTATTAGTGTATATGGGTTTGATTTGAATTGAAGTGTTAAAATAACACAAACTGAGGTATAAATAAAATCGTTTTACAAAATAAATAAAATTATAATTTTTTTTTAATTTCTTTGGGAATTTTCCAGGAATTTCCAATTTGATAACTTTAAAGTTAAATTATTTTGAAATGAAAACAGGTTCTTATTGGATTCATTGTTGAGAATTCTATAGGTAAATCTGGATATTTGGAATTGATGAGTAACATAATATTATTATATGATATAATACATAGCATAATGAATTTATTTTAAATTAATTTAATTCACTTAAAATTGTTTACTTGAAACTTAAGTTTAGTTCACAACTAGGTAGATTACCATATTTAGCTTCAACTTTAAGTTCACCAAGAGACAACCAAGAGAATCCAGGGTCCTATTCCACCATTAACTAACAGCTAGCCTAGTAATCAAATTATAATTTATGTTGCCCCAAAACTGTATTCGACAGCAAATCAATGAAGTTTGATTAATAAACAAGTGATGAAAAAAATCAAAGCTTTTAAAAAAGCACATTTTCAAAATTATGTAGTGTTTCAAGCTGAGTATTTTATCGAAATTTAATGTTGGAGCTTCAATATATACATATTTACACTAGTGACTAAGTTACTGATTACATATAAAAACAGTAAATTTTTAATTTTTAAGTTTTAATAACCCCTCAATGGGGAAGGTTGCCAAATTCTTCAAGGATCTAACGTACGTCACAAGGATATAAGACCCGTTTAGATGCAATACAGAACAAGTTGTAAATAATGTTTCATGATTTATGTTTTCAATGTGCCCCATATATATAATGACTAGTAATTACTGAAAAAAAATCTTCTTTTAGGTGCCTCAGCTTTCAGCATTGGCATACTCTTCTTACATTAATCTTACAATGGCTGTGAAAAGGTTTAAGAATTGCAACATTTGAAAAATTGGCAGAAGGAAAGTCATTATTAGGTTTTTATAACGATTTTTGGGAAAACTCCATTTACGCTTATACTTAATAAAACATTATTTCACTTATTTCATGAATACACCCTATGCTTTTGATCCAACTCCTTAATGAAATGACTTCTCCTTACATTCGAGGATTGTTAGTGCATTAATTTAACCTTGATAAAAAAAAATAAAAAGAACTCCAAATAGGATTTTAATTATTCTTATAATATATAATTCTTACTCAATGATATAAGCTAAAAAATTGCATATAGTACATTAATAATATTTATTAAATGTTCGAATTGGTCTTCTCCCCTTATTTAGAATTTCTTTAAACGTAATTTGATTTAAATTTTGCTATATATTATGTAAAATTACTTTCACTAAATAGTTGCAGTACATCAAGTTTTAAATTCTTTCAATATTATAAAAAAATGCATAGCTCTAAAATTAAGTTTCATTAAATTTAATATTTATTTACATAATCTATAAAGTTCAGTTCATTTCTAACCTTTTTACTATACATTCATGCAGTATTAGAATCAAAAAATCATAATTACTAATTATACTTATAACTACATAATAAATAATACTTATAAGGGTGGTGAATTATGTATACAATCTGTATAAGAATTAATTAGTAAAATAAAAAATGGGTTGAACAAATAGCTACTAGTTCTATTTGATATTTAAATAATATTAATATTAAGTGGAAAATTAAAACTCCTATTCGTAATAATTCATTTTTGAAAAATGCATTTCATAAAATTATTAATACATGTATAAGTGGCATTTCACCACACACACCTTAATTCTCAACAATAATTTATCAATTTTACATGATCATTTAATCCTTTATTAGTAATAATATTTTTAAAGATTATAGAAAAATCAAATATGAAAAATCACTATATATTTCAGAATTGCATATACTTATAATTGACAGAGTATTTTGTTTTTTATTTAAAAAGAAAAAAACAAAATCAATAATTTTTAAAAATTAAATTAACCTGTATTGTACCAGAAATTAATAATTGATTGAACTCGTGAAATTGTTAAAATGCTTGTTAAATTAATATTAAATAATAATCTTATATGTTACCACATGTCAAGATATATATGATAATCGATTTTTTTGATTTTACATTTTTTAAATAAATTATTGACATTTCAATAATATGAAAAATTTTGTTAAATATAATTTATTCATAACTATATACATTACAAGTATGTTATGTTATTTTTGGGCGGCAGGCAGAAGTTTGTTATAATATTTTTTTTAATTATTTTATAAATATGTCAGTTTCTTGGTAGATGAGAAATCATCTACACATTTTTCAGGCTAACAGGACGATAAAGGTATTACAGGTCATGTTATCTTCTTATAATTTTGATTGATCTGATCAAAAATTGCTTTCGTTCCTTTATCAGGATTAACCTACTCTTTCCTACACATACTTTAATTTTTTCTAAAGATATTATGAATACTAAATATAGTAAAAATAATAAACTTCTCAAATGACAGATAGTTTAAAATGTCAAATATTTTTGTGACAATTAAAACTTTATATCATATGTTCTATCTCCTCCCAAAAAAAAAAAAATAGCGTTCCATTTACAAATTACTTCCAGCTACATTTCATTATACTTAGTGAGTACAAATACTTTTTAAAATATATATTTAAATGAGTTGAAACTAGTTTATGAAACTCAGAAATTGCGTTTTATTTATAATACTCATTTTATGACATGTGTCAATATTCTCATATTGTAGTTGCCACACTTTTGAAATTTAATGAATATATGGCATTCCTCGATATCTTAGGATTCCCCACTTTTAATTTTTTTACATATGTTCTATCTACTGCTGAAATAACAATTAGCGTTCCATTTACAAACTACTCCCAGCTACATTTCATTATTTTAAATGAATATGTTAAATGAATAAATGAGTTGAAAGTATTTTATGAAAATCAGATATTGTGTTATTTTTATAATACTCATTTTATGACATGTGTCATTATTCTTATATCGTAGTTGGCACGGAATTTTGAAATTTAATGAATGTATGGCAATGACTATTCCTCGACATTTTAGGATCCTTCAGAAAATTGGATATGCTTTCAGTTTATTTATACTGAAATGACATTGTAATGAAATATATCACTTAAAATACCCAAAATACTTTGTGGAAGCTTAACTACTGAGCAAGGTAGGACTTAGTTTAATCTTAGTTATTTACTAAAGTACATATTTCATAAAATTAAATTAAATCTGAAGTACATTCATTTATTAATATTACACAGCCCGTTGACATTGACAGTAGGCAAAACCGATTATAATTAAATTTTTTTAAATTAAATCATTTTTAAATGGTTTTTTTTATATATATAATTTTATTACTACAAATTCTGATTATTTTGACATGAATTCATTCACGCCTTCGTATCACGATTTATAAATAAAAAAAAAAAAACAAAAACAAAAAAAAAATGTGCGTTTTTAATTATCTCTGCTCTATTCATAAGTTAATAATTTTATTATTTATTACATTGGCATTTGAATTTACAGTAGTTTTGCTTTTTTTTATTTTTACAATATTAAAAAATATGAATTAAAATTAATTTAAGTGTTAAATATTTAACTTTCTTTTTCAAATTTATTCATGATCATTGTCAAACTCATTAGATTAATCCTTGATTAAAATACAATGTTTTATAAACTAATTAATAAAATGGTATTTAAATTGTTTAATTAAAATATTATTATTAATTAAATTTAATTAAAAAATTATTAAAAAAAAAAAAAAAAAGAAATTGGTGTTGCATGTACATAATAATTGCAATTTTAAGAGGAAATAGGAAGTTTAAATAATTTGTAATGCAAAAGAGATTGAACCACAAAAACTAAAAATGATTACCGGAAAATAGATTACTATGAAAGTATTCAAATTAAATTGTAATTAAAAAAAATATATATATTTAATTATATTGCATTCCTTGACTTTGTGATGAGAGTAAATGTAATTAATTTAAATAGATTAAAGAAGTATTTTGTAATTACTTAATTTGTAATTAATTGAAGAAACGATAAAAACTGTTTTATATAAGTATTTAATCCGTTTTACTTAAGCTATTTTAAGACTTAATGGGAGTTTGAGAGCATAGGCTCCTAAAATCAAGATTATGCCTTCCCTATTAACATATACAAATTCTAAAAATAAAAACAAATTCTGGAAAAAGAGACCACTGATTTTAAATGAAGGTAACTTTAATTTTAACTGGAGGAACCACTGATAAAAGAAGATCTTACTCAATAAAGGAGTGTTTTTTGAATTATCTTGATGGAAGTTTGATATCATCATCAAGATCTTTGTATCAGTTCCAGCTCTTAGAAAATATTTTGTAATTATTTTTAATGCCTAATATCCCTGCTTTCTATTAATATTTCTTTATGTATAAAACTTTTTTTCCCTTTGGAAGAATGAATTTGTAAATATTAAAAATTTCTAAGTTTTTACGTCAATTCCCTAAAATTAAGTTGCAAAGGTATTTTGATCGGGTTCGTCTCCTTTTATTCCCCCTGCTTTTCTAAAGTTGTGACTTAAACTACTCAATAAATTCCAAAATTTGAATTTTTTGGTATATAATAAAAAAAACTACATTAAGCCGGGTAACGACGATGTGATAGCACTCACTTTGTCTTGCATTATGAATATTTTATAAGAAATTTAAAATATACAAATAAAAATCACATCATGTAGTCGTCACGGTATTGTCGCGTTAGAAATGAATTAGAAATGATTTTAATAGAATCTAATCCAATTACATACAGTACAATATATTTTTTATACCTCCACAATTTAATTTGTCTGGATCAAAAGCCTCGAATAACTGTACAATACAAAAGTTTTTTATCAATGACATAAGTTTGTTATCGGAAACTCTGCTATATGTAAGTAATTGATTTTAGAATTCATTCATTTTAAGGTAGTATGAATTTTAGAATTCCTTAAATTCCTCAAAATGAAGCATACAATACTGACATGAAGTTCGTGCAGGTATCCCATCAGAGTTGACATAGTTGCCTGTACTCTCACCCCCAATTTGGTTATTAGTTACTAATCTTTTCCTTGTTAATAAATTAAATTTCCAATGTTTAACATTTGACAACTTTGCCTACTATTAAAATTTAAACAATTTTTTTCATTAGAAATATAATATTTATTATTTAAAATAAATTGAATCATACAAAACTAACTCTCAATTTTATATTTTCTTCTTTCAGGTGTTACCGTATATGTATATGATTACACATCATTTTTATTTTAAAATAAAATACAATTGACATCACAGTTACTTTTTATTTTGTGTAATTGACAAACAATCAAAAAGTAATAATTACCATATATGTATACAAAAATAAATAAATAAATAAATAATCAATTAATAACGATCATTTTATTAGACAACAGTTACACGAGATTTCCACGAAAAGCAAAAAAAAAAAAAACAAGAAACAATCATAAAACAATTTTTTGTTTGATCGTGCCTTATTGTGCTACAACAAATAAATCTACAAAGAATAAATATATATACACAAATATATATATTTAATATATAATTTGAATGCATATAGTTTTATAAATATATAAATAAAACATCGCCAAAAACAAAACAGATCTCATATATTTGAATGACAAAGACTGCAATACAAAAACTTTTTCACCTTCAAATTCCTTCTTTTTTTGTAATTAACAATTTAAGAATATTGTAAAAAGTTCCGTTATATTGGATACAATAATTAGACAACACATACATATATGTAATAATAATTGATACCAATTGGATTGATTGAGGAACAGAAATTTCTATATATTTGAAATATATTGAATTAAAAACGTATTACAAACGGATATTCAAATTAATAATCTGGGTGATAAAAACTATAAAAGAAACAAAAAATTTAAATTCTAATGAGGTAAGATTTTTTAATATTATTTAATTATTATTATTATTGTAATTAATTATAATATATTGTATTGTATTTGACAACTACTTTTAGATTAAGTTTAGTAGAATGTCTTGATCTGGGAAAGTCTTAAAAAATTTTAAAGTTTTGAAATTTTTACCTTTGGAAGTCCTGTTTAGATAGAGAAATGATTTTCTTTTAGAACAACAGGTTTTTTTTCGTGATTATATCTTTCACTTGTCAGAAAATTTGATCATCTGTCATATATTTGGATATGATACTTTGACATGTACTTTTTACAGATACAAAAAAAGCCTATCTACAGTGAACGCTCTCGTTTCGCTCTCTACATGTGCCTATCTGTCAAACTAAGGTAAATGAATTGAATTATATGAAAATGTCTACAAGAACGCAGCCATTAAAACAGTTGTTTAACTTTTAACTTTTTCGCTTTCTCTACTATTAATGTAATTTAAATGTAATTTAACAAAATAATTGGTAAAATTATTAATTTTTTGTATAAAGGGTTAAATAATATAAATTCGTTATTCAAAATAGCTATACATTAAACATTTAACTTTTGAATAATTTTTAATTCATGAAATTTGTAAACAAAGCAATGTCAAAAAACGCTGTCATGTACATTTCATTGTTGACTACGTAATAAGAGCGAAACGAGAGCGTCATTGTAGATAGCCTGTAAAAAAAATAAAATATGACAGTACTTAACTACTGAAAATATTACATGTCCGATTTCTTTATATAATTTCATTCATTTAAATAATTTTTGTGTAAATCCCAGTTTGTAAAAATGATAACCTACTCTTACCTTATAATTTTTTGAAAAATTTAGGGATGTAAAATCACAACCGCGCTATCTTTCGGTTTGTTGTAAAAATTTTAGTACAACCTGTCAACTATATAAAAAATAAATTTCAACTCGTTTAGGTGTGTTTCTGTTTGCCTTGCTATATTTTATATTTTTATATTTTAATTTATATTCGGCCAATAAGTTTTTTTTTAATTCAATATTTTATGACCTAAACGGCAATCGAACTAGTACCCCCTCGGTTAGTAAGCCAAAGTCAAAATTAGAAAATTTTAATGTTAATTTTTAAAATTGATTTTCTTTATATAAAATATTTTTAAAAAATTTACAATTTTTATAGACAAATGTCAAAATTAAATACTTTTGTAGGAAAGTCTGTAAGGGTTAATCTTTTAGTATTGATTTTAGAGTTAGATCCGTCTAGAGTAGATAAATCAGGATTTCAGCTTTTTCGAGAATATTTATATATAGGAGTTTCTAAATTAGGAGAGATTTTAGAGTTGGTTTCGGAATAACTTGTTCAATGAATTTGGAATTTTTAAATTTTTTTTAAGCGGAAGGTTTTTTTGGAACTAGCTAACAACTCCTCCTACCAAGATTTCAAAAATTTTATTGAATGGTTTATAGAAATGTCACTTAACAAGCTTCCGGTTTATTAGCATTTAAATCATAAACGAAAATTTTAAAACAAACGCATTTTGAAACAACAAATTTAAACTCACTTTTATTAAAAACCTTATCATAATTGGTTATGCATTGGAATACAATTTTCCAAAAATTTTAATTTTCTTCCTTCAATTTGTTTTTATCTTCAAATAAAATTTAATCTTTGTTTTTTTTCTAATTATTCATATTAACATTTATGGAACTTAAATATTATTTAATATATTCGAAATTTTTTAAATACTTTTTAAATAATAACGACATACTCGTCTTTAGTAAAAAAAAAAATTTTTATAATCTATTATTGTCTCTTATTATCATTTTAAAAAAAAAAAAATTACATAATCACGCAATTTTATCGCAAAATAACAACAAACTAAGATAAACCGTATACTACTTGTACATATATTGTACATACAACAAATTGTGTTTTCATTTTTCGCGCTAACATTAGAAGTCATTGCCATCATTTTGCAATATACGCTTAATTAAAGACGTGATGGTATAAGAAAATAAATAAAAACAAAAAAAACTAATATATATAAATGTATATATATATATATAATGCAAGTATGCAATACTGAACTCGATGATCAGCATAAAATTTTTTTTTATTTTTTTTTATATTACAACTTTCTTAGCACCTGTTAGATTTTTGCATTATGATAATTTATCTGCGACTTGTTTTGTTTCTTTTTTTTGATGAGTGAGTGATGATAGCTAAGAAACAACAACTGTTTGTTGTTTTCAACATATCAAACTGCAAGTTAGATAATTTTCACGTAATTTTCACTTATTATTATAATATGTATAATATGTATTTAACAATTAGAGTCGGAATAGTAATGGCAAAACTAGAAGTTGGATTACAATGTATTTTTTTTATTTTTAATTGGAAACACATTGGTAACACTGCGCAACCTTAAGATCTCTTGTGCATTTACTGTCCTGTTTCTTTGAGAAAATTTAAGAGTTTTGTAAAGTTGTTTTAGCAGTCATATCGGCCATTTCATTTGTGGTAAGAAAATGTTTTTTTTTGTTAATTGAGGCTTTCCCAACAACAGCGAACAGCCTCATCCTTTTTTGTCAATTTGACAGAGCGGTATTTGGAATTTTCAGCTCGTTGTATTATATTTAAGTCGTTCTTGATATAAGATACTTTCTGTAACCAATGTGATATTTTATTCTTCGTTTTTTGAAAATTGATTAAAATTTAGTTTTCTGGAAAACTTATAAGATTGACAGTTTTCTGCGTTCAACAGTTTCGAAGTTGTCGTCTTGCAATTATTTTCATGTGTTACACTCTTTAAATTTTATTTGCATGGTTATAAAACCTGACTATCACAAGTTTAGAGTTTCGCACAAATTATGTTACAAAATTTTTAATTTCTAAAACTATTTTATTAAAAAAATTTTAATCCATATTTAAAAATCGCAGATAAATTAGAAGAATTAAAAATTAAAAGTACTTTACTTTCTATGATAATATAATTTACTTTTAAAAGATGTTGTATATTTTAATATGTTAAATATTCCTCTGATAGACTATATATAAGCCTATCTATACCATATGAACATGTTGACAGAGAGGGGAAATACTGGACATGGTATATTCTTTGTATTATAAATGATCTTAATGAACCCGACATAGATAAGTTCTAAATGAATTCTCTATTAGGCTAATAAGCCTGTCTATACCATGAGTCGTGTTGGTTCAATGGAGATATATTATATTCTTATTGTTAGAATTGATCTAATATGGATCCACATAATTGAAACATGAGATAGTACTGTGTCTTATACGAGGCCATCAGTATTATATTATATCATATATTTTTATATCAGTGAGTTATATGTTCAATTAAAAAATTTTTTATAATACTTTTTTAGAATTTAAAATTATTTAAGTTCTAACTGTTTAACTGTTATGCTAATGGGCCTTTCTATACCATGGATCTGGTTTGAACAGTGGGTACATATTATATTCTTATTATTAGAATTGATCTAATATGAATTCCACATAAAACTTAAAGGCCTTATAACATGTAGAAACGTTTTAGATTTTAAAAAGATACTCTTCAATTTGTTATATATTGTAATCATTTAATATTAAATTATACTTGTACTTGTATATCTGTGAGTTATATTGTTAAATTAAATTATTTGTTTATATTTTGTATTTGTTTATATGGTTATATTAATATATTTTTTATTAAAGATATATATATATATAATTATTAATTATTGATTATGCCATTAATTTGAATCTAATAATTATTGATTGCCTTAAAGAATCAACATCTTGAACGCATTTTCTCGAAATTTGTAGCTTTTATACAAATGCTCTCTTCAATATTATTTCATTACTTAAGTTCCTCACTTCATTAAGTCCCCCTCTTCCATCAATTTGAAAGTAAAACTTTTAGTTAAAGAAATTATCCTGTATTTTGCAATGTATAGTAAGATCTATAGTAAGATAAATTTTAGCTCTATCCTTAATGCAGTTGTAATTTATTTAGTTAAAATTCATTTTCTTTATCGGAGGCTTATCAGAAGCTTTTTCTATGGTCACATCTCCAGTATAATATCAGTGTATATTATTATATTTTATTACATTTTACTTAAATATACTTATTAAACTTGTTTATCACTAAACATTCGCTAGCAAGTATAAACAGTGTGCTAACAGTGCACATATACATATACATATTAACTACTCATACTTATTGTATAATGCAACTTGGATAATTTAAGTTTTTCTTGCATTTCATGATTTTATAATTTTATTCACTCCAATGGAGTACACGATTAAAAAAAAAACTTTTTAGCAAATCTTGACTAATTTAGTCATAGATAGTAATTCCAAAGTAAATGAAAAAACAAAAGAGTTAGAAAATAATTAGATAGTTACTAGTTTAGATAGTTGGATACTTAAATGGTTAAAAAAAATTAGTAGTTAGTTGATAGAAAATGAAAACTTGGATAAGAGGAATTTTGTGGAAAAGAAGAGAAGAAGAAAGAGAAGTAAATTGCATTTGCAATTGCAATATAGATGACGAGAAATGGAAACTTAATAGAAACAATGAAGTTCAATGTTATTGAACCAAAAAAAGTTTTAATGAGAAAAAAAAAATGAAACGCTGAATTTGCCAACAAACTCGGAAGTATATTTTATAGTTTTTTTTTAATACTTTCACTATCATTTTTATGCAATATTGTAATGAAAATGAATTTTTTTTAATTTTTTTTAGCTTATAAATGGTTTTCTTTTCATTAATTTTTCAATTTGTTGTTTTTTTTTTATTTATAATTATTTTCTAGTTTTCTTGTATTAAAATGTTGCAAAAGTTGCAAGTTGCAACTATAATTAATTATTATACATTTTAGGAAAATAGAGAAAATAAAATAATATGTATTATATAAAATTAAAAAAAAAAATAAAACTATTAATTTCTTACATCATAAAATGGGTGTGAATTCATAATCGATATTAAATTATAGTTTACAATGTTGTTTTTATATTATACAATATTGTTTTACGATTTTATAACCTGGAGGAGAGCTTAAAAACATTTAATTTCTTTTCCATTTTTCCATGGAAGTTAAGTGTCCTTAATTTAATTTTGTGATTTATTATTTCATTACTATTTGAAATTAGATTTTAAATATCAAAAATAAGAACTCTCAGCGGAACTCTCAGTGATTAAACACCTAGGATATCAACTGAGGAAGGGGGAATTCGATTCCCGTACAGTTTGTAAGCTTTTTTCAAGGAAAATTACTGAAAAAATTTATTTTCATAATCCTTACGATCAAATATAATAATATTTTAATATAATTAAATAAATTTAATAAATAGTATTGGTATAAAAAAATATATATATATAAATAAATAAATAAATGAATATCAATATTTAACAAAACTTCGATCAGTTGAATTGATTTTAATACAATTCCTAGGTTTTAATTAACTTGTTTCATCCTAGTTCCTAAACTTGTTCTGGACTTATTAGTAGAGAATACAATATTATATAGGAAATCCATCCAATTACAATATTTTTAATTATTCGTGTAATGGCATTTATTACCTAGATGACTCCCAGTTTAAGTATTTAAACCGTGATTGATCTTATATTGCTTTTAAAATATTAGGGAAATCCCTTGTGATTTATTTGAATCAATTAAAAATTATCATTTTCGAAAAATGTTTTGTTTTTAAGTTATAAAAACCATTGACCTCTTAATTTTTTTTTATCCCGTAAAGTATGCAATTAGTGTTATGCCTTAAAGTATGCCATTAGTCGTATACCTTAAAGTATGCATTTGAAAATTAATTAAGAATATTTTATTTTTTGTTTTTGATTTGTATTATTTTGATTAAAGTAAGATTGAAGCAAGCGAGTCAGTTTTAACTCGACGCATAAGTTTCTTTTACATTGTTCTCTTCCTTTTGTTTTGTTACTTGAGCAGGATTTGTACTTGCTGCAAAAAATTTTGGTATGGTAATTAATTTTATAATTCATATTAACTAAACTGCTGGCAAGTTTTAGTCCATGATAAAATTCACACATTTATTTCATTTATTGCCTAGACAACTCCCTAGATATGTTTTCTTATATTTTTTAAGGATATACGCCCAAAAATATGCAATCCAAAAATTAATTATGACAATATTATCATTTTTAGTTTTAATTTAATTTAATTTATAAATTTTTGATTAAGGCTGATAGTATGTATCAGTATTCATCAGACTCTAAGGTCCTAAGCGCTTTGAAGCATTGTTCCTTCCTATTTTTACTTAAGCTAAATTTGAACTTAGACTTTCTTTATTTAGATGTTTCTAAACTAGTAATAACTAAATCCCATATCTACTATACAAGATTTGAGCCTTCACTCCATCTGTTTAAATCCGATTATACGTTAATTAAATATGATTATCTACGTATAATTAATTTAATATTTATATGAAAATTCCTTATATAAATTATATAATAAAAAATTAAATTTTCTATCCAATTTTTTCAATTATTTTGATTCAAGATTTCCGTTGCTATATAAAATCAAGGATTTTTAGGATATTCAGATCCATATTATAATTGGAAGTACTACCACTTTCTATAGTAAAATTAATTTAAAAATTTTTTTTTTGGTTTTTTAAGTTATATCCTTTTTTAAATGCAGTTATAAATTGTTGAAATAGCTTCCATATTTAAAAGTAATAAAGATAAATACATTTAATGACAATATATATATATTTTCATTAATTTTCAGTTTTTAATCAACTTGAAACCTCCATAATCACAAAAACCATTTAATTGGAAAATTCTTCAATTATTTAAGTATCGTAATTTTTCATTTTAAAAATAAACAATTAATATCTTCAGAGTATCTCTGCAATCAAATTTCACTATCTATTCATTATAAATATAATTTGAAAGATTTAATCAATTAAATATTAAATCATTACTTGTATGTTATTAATTATTTAAACTATTCAAAAATCCTTTTGCTCCAACGCTATTTTCAAAGTTGCAATTCAGTTGGATTTTAATAGAAATTTAATCTTAAATTCAAGACTCTTAAGAGTATTTTTTTTTATTTTTTAATCAAATACAGTAATTACACGAATAATGATGATGATAATATTTTATTTAATTATATTTAATACATTACCACTTACCATTACCAGTTCCACCTACTTAAAAAACACAGAAAAATCTTTGATAAAATTTAAATTTTGTGCAACACATTTTGAGTTTATTTTTTTAAGTCATAAAGGTTAGAAATACTCGCGATATATATTTATGTATATATGTATATGTAAAAGTTATTAAACTTTCTCTTAGCCATAAACTCATCTTTCACGATTTTGAATATAAAATTAAATAAATAGATACTAATCTTGTCTATCATCTCAAAAAAAAGGAAAACTAAATTAAACATTGATTTTTTTTTTTTATATGTATTTTGATTTTGGATTAAAAATTGTAATAGTAACTGTGTGTCTTCAATGTGTCTTCAAAGTGCCTTCAATGCAATTTTTTAATATAAATAAACTTGAAAAATTTAAATTGCAATCTAACAAGTCTCTAATATAGAGTTATTTTTAAAATTTCTAATCAAAGTCCCTTTGTTAGCATACGAAATATTATACCACTGATATTGTGAAGAGTTGATTGATTGGAATGAAAAAATTTTTTTAAAGTATTTTAAATTTTGATTTAAAAAAAGTGTTGAATTGATTGATAACTTCTGATTAGGATCAAAACTTTGTATTTGTATAAAACCTACATATAATATCATTTCATTTGATCTCTGCAGAAGTTGTTTAATTGAAGTTAGAAGATTAAATCAGTGAAACATTTATTTTGTACAAATATGTATCTTTGTAACATCTAACATATGTAGCTTTGAAAAATCATCTGTTTCATGGATGAGATTCTCTGGAATTGGATTAACTTTGAATTGGATTTTATGGATTGGCAGAATTTTTATTGAGAGAACGGAAACTGAGAAAAGGATCGAATTTGTTTAAACTTTATTGATTAATAGTATTTATACACCCCAAACCTGAAATTACAATCTCTCTAACTTTGAATTAAAACTAAATTTATTAACTTTATAACTTTCCATAGAATAATGGAAAATTTCAATAAAATAATTTTGGAATCAAATTTAAATTTAAAGTTATGGATAAACTATTCTTCAATAACTCCCAAAATTTGACTTTCATATTCTGATATTGTGATTTGTGATTGAAGTACCTATACATCTTTTTTTAATTAGAATTTTAAATTTCTATGAAGGCTATGAGATATTGAAGAAATAGCAATTATATTCATTGGTATATTAGATATATCCACCTAAAGATAAATATCACACTTTAATAGAAGCATACTAAGATTTAAGATTTATAAAAAAAGCCTATTAAAAATTAGAAAATACAAAAAAAAATTATAACTTATATTATATTATAACTTTATAATACAAAGTCTCGAAAATCATATTTAAAACTACTTTTTAAACTAAAAAAATTAAAATTTCTTAATTAAGTTATTTTAAAGAAGTTTCCTATACATCATCACTTGAATTACAATACACAAGTTGCATTGTTATTATTTAACTATTTTATATTGTATATTTTGTATATATTAAAAAAAAACTATTTATACTTGTATGTAATAAACTTTGAGACTCATCGTCTACAGATCATAACATCAATTATTGTAATTTCTAAAAAAAATTGCAAAGATTTCATCCATTAAAAAGATCAATTGTAAATTATCCGATTTAATATTTTTTTTTTTTTAAATAATATAATCAATATATATATATATATATATATATATATATATAGGGTTGAGTCGTCTATAGTCAGACACTACCAGAAGTCGGACACATTATAAAACGTTGAACTCATTTAAAAAATTAAAAAGAAAAGATTTATCAGTTTACAACATCTTTTTTGCTTTTATTTAAAAAATTTTAAGATAATTTATTGTTTAACTCAAATTGGTGGACCGTTTTAGTTCTGTATGGATTCGGTTCAGTGAGGAAAATTACGAAAAATTAATTTTTTTTTGTGTTCAAATAGAAGAGAATTTCTATATTTATTCATAAATTTCGATACTTTTATAGTAAGTTGAACATGGGCATCATGTTTTTAGCTTCATTGTTTGATTTTTAAAGGATAAAGTTCTAGGTTTAGAATATATAACAAACTATCAATCGGTAGCTATATTTTTTATATAACAACTCGGGCGACTCGAAAATATGGCGTCCGTTGATCGTATTAAAAAAGCAATTTCATATATACAATTACAAAAAATTTTGACTAGTGAAAAATTATTGGAAGTAATAAAAGTGTAAATTGGAACAAATGTAGATTTGCAATAAAAATTGAATTTATGAACTCACAAAAAATCGATGTCAAAAATAGTAGTCTCCAACAGTTTCTATAAAGAACTAAATATCATAAGATAATAATTACTTTTGTCGATGGGTCTCAATCTCATTTAACAATATAGTTGAATAGTTCTAAGATAATAATGAAATTATTTTATTGAACTGCCTGAAAATCACAACATATAAAGGCTATAAAAGTTTTTCAAACCACGGTTTGGAATTAGTAATATTAAAGGACACGTCCTAAAAGAACAGATTCTGACGAACGATCACGTTGGTAAAAACTTAAAATCTATAACATTTAAAGAAGTCCTTTTGATTTCGCAAAAAAAAATTAATTATTTCCAATGTAAAATATTCCACTGTTTTTAATATTTAATCTTTTAATATTTTTATATTATTTATAATGTAATTAATAAGATTTATTTGTTAGAGCATTTTTTTACTGAAGCATTTTATTTTATACTTATTTTTTAATATCTAAAAATACTGCCCGACTTTGGCTACAAAAACGTCCGAAATTAGGTTTTGGGTGTCCGACTATTATTTACGAAAACTTATTAATTTTTATAATATATTTTAATACAAAAATCAAAATTAAACTATTATTAATTGCTATTGTATAAAAACTTATATTAAAAAAAAGTCATACTGTCCGACTATTAACGCTTCAACCCTATAATTTAATTTCTTATTCTTTTTGTTCAATGGAACTTCAAAAAACTTCCAAATGATCATTTTTATTAAAAAAAAAAAAACATTCCAATCGTTTTTAATAATATTTTTATCTTTGTTGCTTTCTTTTTAATTTCAATTGCAACAAAAAAAAAAAAACAAAAATAAAATTGAATTACTTACACTTTCTATACAATATTTGCAACAAAACAACACAACAAAGTAAAAACCTCAACAATATCATCTAACAACACTTATAACGAGTTCGATCACTTTTTTTTCCCAATATATAAATATAAATGTATGTATATATACTATTGGATTTATTGTATATGTATATATAATATTGGATTATTTGTGTATATATATAAATACATATATTTACAATAACTCCAAAAACATACAGTGCTAAGGAAAAAACAAAAACAGAAAACAACAAGAAAATCCGGACCATCTAACGTTTTATCTCCATGTCATTGAACTCAAAAAAACAAAAAAAAAAACAACAACAAAAAATACAAAAAAAAATTGCAATGTTTTCAATATCAAACCGCGCAATCAAAAAACAAAACCAACCAAAGAAAAAGCAAAGCAAGGAACAACAAAAACAAAACACATAAAAAAAAAAATACTAAGAAAAAACAGAACCAATTTTCTAACATTCATTTCTGCATAAAAAAAAGTTTTCCGAATGCACTTGAGTAGTTTTTCAAAAAAAAAAAAAAAACAAAAATTAAAAAAAAAAAATTAAAAGTAATAAATTTTATTTTTTTTTCTCTGTTTTTTTTTTTCAAGTGCTTTTTTAAGAAAATTAAAAATTTCAAATCTTGTATATAATTTGAACTTCATCTAACCAATCATCCATTAAACTCATCGATCATTTGAGATATAAGAAGTTTACAATAGTGTACCGACATTCTGAATGCAAATATTTTATTTTGATAAAGTTGGATAATGATTAGATACTTTTTTCACAGGACTTCCCTTTTCCTCCTCCTTCTCCAAAGCCTTTCCACCTCCTTCTATTTTATGCAATGACCTGTTTTTGAGACCATGTCTTGTGTTATTTCTCTCTCTATTATTCTGCGTCGGGTATTTTTATATCTTCCAACATTTCTCTTTCCTTTAGGGTTCAATTCCAGTATCTGTCTTACTATGCAGTTTGGAGATCTTCTACGAATATGATCTTTCCATTTGTACTTTCTTTTCTTGATTGATATTTCTATTTGTTCTTGATCAGTAGCTTTCTAATGATCTTCGTTACTTATTCCTTTTGGCCATTGTATGTTGCATATAATTCGAAGGCATTTGTTTACGAATACCTACGTGTAGTTTGTAATAATTAGGGATTAGAGCTCCCTTTGACAGAAAATGCTAGTTATCCAAAACAGCTTAGAAATATTTAGGAGAAACAAAGGATGACTGATCCTGAGTGTACCTTGAAAGAATAGGGACTAATTTTTATTTAATTCTATCTTAGATCTCTTTTTCAAGTTTACTTCTTCTGCACATTTAAAGGGCTTCTTTGCAAAAGTTTCTTTAAAATTAAATCAAACCAAGCAGTTTGGAATAAAAGATCAATAAAATGTATTTTAATTCTATTATATATAGCAGATTATTCATCTCTAAATGTATTAGTTAGTCATTAGTTAATGGAATTCCATTTCGATTTTTAAAATTGATTTAATCATACAAATTATTTATACATTAAATTTAAAGTAAGTTCTTATCTGATCTAAATGAAATATCTTTAATATGTGGGAATATTTTACACTTTTGCCTCTTCAGAAAATATCCAAAACTCTTATATGACGTCTTGGATATTTTACAATAGTTTTGTTTAATTAACAAGAAACACAAGTACAATATTCGAATAAAAATTGCCTAACTAAGTGACTTGAATGACTGAATATAAATAAGGTCATAACATAAATAAAATGTTCTGCATTTTGTTAAGTAATGTGACTATTAGTGACTATTCTTTTATATGGAACTGATGCAGACTTTTAAGTGCTTATCTCTGTTATTCTCTAAAACTATCAGATTTTCAATGGTATTAACTATTTGCCAGCGTCTGTAATCATTAATGTCCATTTAATTTGGAAATTTTTTTTTTCAACTTCTCTATAATTACAAAAAGTTTAAATTTAAATGTGCTTTTTACAAACCATTGATTTAAATTCTAGATTTATTTAATTTTTTCTTAATTTTCTATAATGATTTTTCCCAGTTTTTCTTGTAAATTTTTCTTTTTTAATTTCAATATTGAAAAGTGAAAAATCCCCTTTTAAATGGCAAATATAATGCAATTGTGTAATAAATTTTGCTCTCATATTAAAAAAAAAAAAAATGATATAGAAGAGCAACTAAAAATGATTTAGAAAGAGATAGAAATAAGAAAAAAAAAACTTAAAACGATATAAATATAAAGTTTGTAAGTGAGTGAGTGAATGATTGACTGGGTGAATATATATTTTTCTGTTTCTTCCTTTTATTAGTTATAAATTTTTTACTTTTATACTTTTATTTTTTAGTTTTTTTTTTTTAAGATAAAAAAAATAAAAAAAGTAAAATGGAAAAACAAAAAAATAATTGCTAATGATTTTCGAAAATAAATAATAAAAAATTACTTTTAGGCATATACTTTTATATAGTATAAATTTAAACTAATAATATATTTTTGCAAAACGGAAGTAACTTTTATACGAAAACTAGTAACTACTGTTTTTTATTGATTAAAAAAAAAAAAAAGTAAAATACAATTTGAATTGAAAAATTTTAATTAAATCAATATATTACTAGAAATTATTGTCTGAAGATGTGTACAATTATTGTGACTGAAATACTAAATTATTTTAATTAAATTTATCTGGCAGTTGCTGTATGATAATAAAATACATTTTTTTTTTCGATTTACTACCTTCATACATAAATTAAAAATTTAAAACCTTTAATTTTTTTTAATTACTATAATATTTTAACTACAGATACTCTAACGTTGCTTCTAAGTGATCTAATGCGTTCTTTATGTTAGTTTTGAGATTTTTTTTTTATTTTAAGAATTCTTTTTCAAACATTTTTGAAAATTTCGTACTATGAATTAGAAAATGAAATTGATTTGAAAAGATAAACTGGGTTTATAATTAAAAAAATTAAATGCACTTCTTACATCATTTTAAATTCTATATAATTTAATTTCACAGTTTATTTAATTTAATTATTATTTAATTTTTTATAAAAGAAAATTGTTCTGCAAAATTTATAATTTAGGGATATTCTATATTTATAATTATATGGCATCAATTACAGTTATCTTTGATTTAATCTTACCCTTTTTCAGATAAATTAATTTAAATAATAACACTTTATTTAAAAAAAAACATGTCCTAATACCTAAAATCAAAGTTAATAGTTGTTATTTTGCATCATTTCTCTGAGTATCTTTTTAACTTTAAATAAATAAAGAAATGTGCCAACTTAGTCATAACTTCATTTTCATTTAACAATATTGAAAATACTAATTTTGATCAAACTTAATTCAAGTCTTAAGTTAAATTCTGAAAAACGTAAAATAATTATATTTGAAACAATAAAAATGCAATTTCTTGAGATTAACTTAAATTCCATTATTTTTTTTTTTATATTTTATTACAAAATACACTTATCTAATTTTTCTTCATCATTTTGATTTGCAGTACGAACAAGACAAACTTGTGTACCACGTATAATAATTTGATCAATTTTTCTCTTAACAATAACATTTTTACGATCAACACTTTTTGTTTCTATTTCTGGTAATTTTATACCTAATTTTTTTAATCTATTTGAACAATTTGTTCCGGTACCTAATGAAGCATTATTTTCACTAAATTTAAATTTTCTACGTTTCCATATTTCATATCCATTTTTTAATAATAAATTTGTATGTTTATCGAATGCAACTAAATATCCCATTATATAACCACGAATTCCATGCTCTTTCCTCACATAAACAATCAGTTTTTCTTGAGATTTCCATAAATTATATAAAATACTAATTGGTCCTTCATTTAATTCTTCCATTTTTTTCATTAAATTTCGAGAATGACGTATTTTCATACCGGTTCCTTTTACTGGCACTAAGAAATTAAAAATAAAAAAATTTTTTTTTAAATTAACAACAGTTTTTAACGGCTATTAAAATATTTCAAAAATTACTTTGATGTTCTTCAAAACGACGTCTAAATGGATTGTCGCTTTCAGAAATTGTTTTGGTTTGTGTCTTTGATATTGGTTTTGTCTCAGATGAAACAGCTGGCATTTGAGGTTTTCGTTTACTTCCTACTTGCTGAATTCCTACTTTATTTAAAGCTGACTGTAAGTACAAAAGAAAAAAAGCTTTTAAAATAAAATATTTTTTTTAAAACTTATTTTCATTTGACTTTTTTTGTTTTTTTAATAAAAACACAAAAAAACAAATAAATTTTATAATGAATTAAATAAATTTACCTCAAATGAAGCAACATTACTGTATGGTTTAAAAGAGATTTGAGTTTTCTTTTTTAGATTTTGTGAGTACAAAGCTGCTACTGGATCAAAATCTTCACTTAAAATATTTAAATTTGATGGTGTATCATTTGAAGAATCAGAATTTTCATCAACATTCTTTTTTGAAGTTGATGGCATTTCTTTTTCACTCATTTTAACAAATTTTTAAATATTTTAATTATATTATAATATAAAATAGTAAAAATATAAACAATACTATTGTTTACAACTTAAAAATTTAAAGTAAAATTAAAATCATACTGAAAATATAAACAAATCACTGTCACATTGAAAATTGTCATTTGTCAGTTGTCAAAATTCAAAATACAAAACTAGTGCTGCCGTATTAGTACAATCGTATTATAATTGAATTAAATAAAGTTCTTATGAAAATTATTTAAGTTTTTGGGTTGACGTTCGGTAAAAATAATTTTATTTGCATACCGCTATATTTAAAAATATTTATATGATGTTTTTAAAGATAGCTTGATAATTCAAATTAATATTTTTAAAAATTATTATAAAAAATTCTGGAAAAACGTGTAAAACTTTTGACA
>CAUJBZ010000270.1:0-58000 GCA_963082915.1 Dolichopus griseipennis
AAATATTGCACGCATTCAAATGCATTAATTACAAAGTTGAGTGAGTATTTTGAGTATATTTTTTTTTTTTTAATTTTTTGTATTTATTTGCAAATGTCTGGAGTGGATTTGTTTTAGAAAAAACAGTAAAGTATTATGGTTTTATAAGCTACATTATAAAATATTTTTAAAAATTTGGATATATATATATAAGTTTATAAATCAAATCATATATAAAATTACGAACGTAAATTATAAAATAAGTGTTGATGATAAAAAATTAAATTGATTAGTTATTGATTTTTTGAGTATTTGTTCGTTAAATTTATTCGAGCATTTCTGAAATTAGTATTAAGAGTTAGAACCCATTAATGTGTTCAGGAAGTCCGGGAAATCAATCATGTCTTTTCAATTTAAAACTATTTTGAAATCAGTAATTTAGTTTTCAAGATAGTACTCGTACCGGTTACAATCGTAAAGTACTTAATTTTAAATATCTTTGTAGCAATTTTCTTAAAGTAAACTTATAAAGGTGCATTCAGAATTTACGATCACAATGGATTTTTACATTCGGTATCTTTAAATGAAATCAGTCATCAAGTATTAATTATATAGCCAAAACCTAACCTAAATATCCAGCCACCAGAGCTCATTTGAAAATCACGTACTTTGGTACTTAAATAAGCAAGCCAGTTGCAGTAATAGTGACTGAAAAAACATGGTGAGTACTATTATCAATACCAACATTTTTACTGGCACTTATATTTTTTTCAGTATCAATACTAATAATTAAATTTTATTTAGTGTATTTTTCCAGTTTTGGTATTGGTAATCGATTGGTACTCGTATTTGAAAATCACCAGCTCCTTCAACCACTATACGAGATTACAAACTCGTACATAGCTCATTACCCAAAATTAAAAATTAAATTTCAATAAATCAGTTGTTGAGTAATTGAGAATGACTTTTGAATCAATAGTCCAGGAGTTTTAGGTATTCCTACAATCTTAAGACACCCTATCGAATTACGAAATCTAAACTTTTGACATAAAATCATGTATTACTTATTTCCTTTTTAAATTTATTTTTAAATTAAATTTTTAAATTTTTCTGTCTCTTTCTTTATCTTTCATTTTTATTTTGTTTCTGTCTTTTCAGAGGAATCAAAATTTTTTTTCTAATTTTTAAATCTGTCATTGCATTGTACGTCAACTGTCAATTTACAGTCTTGAAACTTAATAAAATTAAATGTTTCTTATTAAAAAGTTTAAAAATTGTATTAAATATATTTTTAATAATTTCCCGTACGTTTCCTAACTAAAACTTAAAATCTTTTGTTTGATTCTCTCAAATTCCTTCATTTTCCACTTTTTAATTATATTGTGACCGAAAAACGAATACAAAATTTGCTTCCGGATTTGAATCTTGAGTCTAAACTTCCCTTCTATCTAAATAAAATAGAATGTAGAAGTACCCCTTCTTATTTTTAAAAATTTTAGAAAAATCGTTCTTCGAATTAATTTATTTTAAAGCGTTTATAAAAATTTCAGAATCTGAAATTTAGATTTAACGTAGAGCTGACACCTGCCAAATCTGCCTTCATTTACCAATATTATTTTAATTCCCTAATCATTACACTCAAACTTTCACGACCACTCTTCGTTTTATAACAAAGCACTCTTCCAGAAATAACAAATTATATCGAAAACAATCAAGCACTCCGTACAGCAAACAATCAAGTACAAATGGTCACTTTACAAAAAAAAATTAAAACACAACATAAGAATTACTTTAAAATTGTAAGTTTTGGAATCTTCCTAAATTTTCTCCCTACACTCTTAACATTTATTTATTATAATTCATTCTGTTATTCTTTCGCCTTCTGTATTTCAGGAGTCCTTTCAAAACAAAAGGACTTCACCAGACAACAAGAATGAATTTAATTTGGAATCTTTCAGACTTGATTTTAGTATTTTAGTTTTTTTTCTCCATGTTTTTCATTTTTATCCAATAAAAATTCTTAAGAATTTATTAAAAAAAAAAAACAAATTAAAATTTTTTTATAGTGCTACAGGATAAAATGTCCTTTACGATAATCTCACAGACATTCAGATTGGCTCCTCTGATTTACGGTTTTAAATTAAAAATAAAAAAAAAAATTGGTTAAAATTTTTTAATTTCTTCACAAAAAAAAAAAACTTTTACCACTCACACAGAGGATAAAATCAGAAAAAATCAAGCGGGGTGAAGGAAAAAAATTGTAGGAGGAGTCAGTATTCAAGATTCAAGATGATAATGGAATTTTATCAGAAGCTAAGTTAGCTAAGAAATTATATGAAATAAAAATAGTAAGGTAATAAGATCAGTCAATGGCATGCTTTTTCTTTATAATAAATTTTCAATTGTTTTTGCCATTTTATTCCGAACTTCTACATTTTAAAGAGAATGTAAGGTAATATGGTCAGTCATTGGCATATTTTCTCTTAGAAATTTTATTTGTATTCATATTTAATGAATTTGATAACCTGCACATTCGAAAATTTTAAAACGTTGAGTATTTATATATTAATTAAAGTAATTAATTCCATATTTTTAGAATTCATAAAGTCGTCTTACCTAAAATATGACCATTTTTAGAAATTTAACACTCAAAATCAAGTAAAAATGCTTCAAAATATCGTTCTGAGCTCATAGTTCAATTTCAAATAACAAGGAACTCTTTTAAAATGGATCTTAAAACTTTAATGAAATTCTTATGTTATGTTTTATTTTTTTTTGTAAAGTGACCATTTGTGCTTAATTTTTTGCTGTACGGAGTGCTAGATCCCAATATTTTCAATGATTAGAAATTGAAAATATAATACCGCTGAGGCAAATTACTGGAAACCCTTCCCTACTTCTAACACTTAAAATACAATTATATTAAAGAAAAAATTGGAACTTTGGTAATTCACGTAAAGGACAAGAGATGAGTGTAATGTGAATTGAATTTAACAGGAGAAGAAGAAAAAAAAAATATAATAATAATAATAAGAATTTTTTTTAATAAATTGGCAAAACTTTGGAGTAAAAAATTTCAACATATAAACGCGATGGACTGGGCTTATTTGACTGAACCATCAAATCATCAGTTTCTGCTTTTATTTTTTTTTTCAACTGCTGTAATTCTGGTATAAAAAAAATTACAAAATGTGAAGAAAAAAAAAAACAAACTATTATAAACTTAAAAGAAAACGGAAGAGATTATCAGTAAAATTTGTTGTCACATGAATTGAAAAGGAATATAATAATGAAAAACTTTTCTCATTAGAATTTTATTACATTTTTTTTTACTTTATAACTTTATTTGTTTTTTTTTTTAATTTTTCTGTCGTCCAATTTCTGCCCTTTAAACTTCTCTACTCTACTTCTCCTTCTTTTGTTTTGTTCTTCCTCCTCACTCTTTGTCCTTCTCCCCCCTTTTTGATTATATCCTTTTGTTTCTATGCCCTATCAATGTTCCAGAATGCATACATATATACATATACGAAAACTCTTTAGAAACTTAAAAAAAAAATATATATACAAAAATCCAAAAAAAAAAAAAAAAACAAAAAACTTTACCGATTACAAGGATATTTTTACTAACTTAAAACATAGAAAGAGAGAGAACTAAAAAAAAGGACATAAAAAAGAACAATAATAGAAAAAGCAATATCCAGAGAGTAGAAACATAAAATAGTCAACTATAGAAGAAAATCTCAATATTTAACAAGGAACAAAAATCATGTTCTTGTTAAATCCTTGTTAAAAATTTAACAACAACATATTTTCTATCTCTTTCTACTATAGTAAAGTTTTTTTTTTAAATTTGCAAAAAAAAAAACTAAAACGTAAAAAAAGGAAACCTACGTATTGGAAAATAGTAAAAAAAAAAACAAATAAAAAATGCATGCTGCTGTATTCCATTCAGCAAAAACGTTCCATTGAACGAAGTTTAATAGACGTTAGATTAAAACTAAAAAAAAGACAACCAGAAACTCATGATAATAGGAAAATGAAAATAGAATGGAATGAAAACAAAAGAGAGAAAAATAGAAAACAACAATCTGTCCATCATAGTTTTTCAACCTAACTTTGACATACAATATTGCCCCAATGGGTCAAATGGAAATTTTTATTCTAATGTCAGAATCAAAATAATTGTAAAATACAAAAAAAAGTTGTAAAACTTTTGGAAACCAAGGATAAAACCAAGTAAAGCCAAATAAGAATTAAATAATATAGTTTCAGGGAGAATCTGGAGCTTTGTTGCGTACTTTTTCCAGAAAATCAAATGTAAGAAATGGTAGATAATATAAGAGCACTTAAATGCTGGATTCTTTAACTGAATTAACCTTCACGCAATAATAACTAGTAGTGCGTATTCAGCAACTCAGTCCAATTTATGTACACAGTACAACCTTTTTGAAACTAGAAACACCAGTTTGGAAGCAGGAGCTTCTAAAGTAATGTAGAAGCTTTTCTATAAATCATATGCTTCCCAAATCCTATGATATAGAAAAATTCAAAAGGAAAGCTGAATGTGTTTCTGAATTTCCAATTTAACCAAAAACTTCATACCCAAATCCTCCTCCAAAAACACATAAAAGAATTTTTTTTTGACATATTTCATTGTCCTGAATATTTCGCAGTGCGAGATGAGGAGATGTTAATTATGTGATCTGTTGCACTAAATAAATTATGGCACCAGGTATCTAAAAATTACTCGCTTCTAGGGATGCTCGTTTTAATTAGGATAAACCTCAATGGTTTTTCAATACTTCTTAAAGGCTTACCCCTCCCTAAGAGAAATAAAAGAAACTCCCAACCACAGATTTAACAACATAAAACAGATGTTTCGAACACATATAAGGTGCAACTGAATTTAAATTACTCAACTCAGTTTTTCGAAATTATAACATAACTGTAATAAACTCAAAAAAACTCACAATTAGTGATTAAAACATATACAAGTTTAAAATTATGAGCTTCCTACCAATCATGGCAAATAACAGTTACCTTGGCAATTTGGTTCCGGAAATGATTCCGAAAATGGTTCCAGTGCGCAGAGGGTCCTTCATATTTCCAAATACTTCCGAGCAAATATCTTGCAAATTGTCACTTCCATGTTGAGTACCTGAGTACCTTTTTTACAAACTTCCTTTAAACACCTAATCTTTAGACATCAGGCTCCTGATATTTTATGTGAAACGTTAAAATGACTTTTAAATATCTAACAAAAATAAAAAAAAGGGTTTCGATTTCACAAAGGAAACAAATTTGGAATAAAAACAAAAGAAAATTCCAAAAAAAAAAAACATAATCAAATATTGGAAAAATTGGGAATTTAAACGTATATAATACACTCAAAAGAAACACACAAAAACACTTTTTAAAGGATAATCAATATAATGACTATATAACCATGTTAGGAATTGATAGGTTTTGGAAAAAAAGAAAATAGATTTTTCTCTAACTGAAAAGTTGAATGGGTGTTAAGTTTTTTTTTTTGTAAAAGAAACAATAATACTATTGACTATCGTGTACAATGATTATATTGGTTAATGAATCCTTTAATTTTTTTTTTTTTTTTTGAATCCTTTAATTTTTATTTTTTTTTTTTGAATTTATAGATAGATCAATTTTGTGTAATATGCTACGGTTTCACAAAAAAAAAAAAAAACAAAGAAAAACAAAAAAGATAAGTAAAAAGCTGAAAAGTTAAATTTTTCTTTCAAGGATTAGTAGTGAAATTTAGTACCAGATAAACGATTAAAGAAAATAAACAGTATTGAATGAAAAGTTTAAATTAAAGGCAAATATATAATAATAGATGGATAGAATTAGTAAAGTTTAAGTCATTAGGAATACAAATTCAATATAATACAAAAAAAAAAAAAAAAATTAAATGTCCAACATATTCAAGGATGTGTATGTTATATATCCTTGAATATAATATTGTATGTGTATATAATATGACTGAAGAATCAATTAACTGTTCATGTTCATGTGAAAGAAAAGGAAATGTTTTTTATTTTCCATTTTGGATGAACGGTTAGATCCAGTTGAATAGCAGTACTATGGAATTATTTATACTGATTGGTACTTTAGATGTAGGGGATAAAATCAAATTCTTCGAACTAAAAGCTCCACGGACTTTAAACAAATTAACTAACACTCTAATTTACTTGGACCTTAGAAGAGCTGGAGATTAATTATGTAACCTAAACAATTGCGATAAGATTCCAAATACAAACACTCAAGAAAACTAAAGCTAAATACAAAATAAAACAATTAATGTCTCCACTCAAAATTTTCCAACGAGAAACCAGGAGGGCAACAAATGCTGAGGCATACAGATTTGAGCTATCCAGAACACATCTAATGGAGTCTCTTTTTACATTCGCTTATCACATTTATGGAACCACATTCCAAGCATTCAATCCAAATCTACCTTAAATCCTAGCACTCAAAGAAAAGAAAGCTAAAAACGAAATAAAACATTTAATGTCTCCATTCAAAGATTTCCAAAGAGAAACCCGGAGAGCAACAAATGCTGAGGCGTACAGATTTAAGCTATCCAGAACACATCTAATGGAATCTCTTTTTACATTCGCTTATCATGTTTTGGGAAACGTATTCCATCAAATGTTCATCCATGCTCAAATGTTGAATTTAGTAAGATAGCAAAACACGGCTTATGAAAATTCGTATGTTATGCGAACATCGCGATTATGGAATCAGGTACCATGTAATGTGTTTCTCAAAGTTGGTAGTTTTTATATGTACGATCCATTAAAATTTTATATGTAATATCCAACGTAATACCAATTTCCAAACCCTAGTCCTAATTTCTTTCCCAATCCCGATCCTAAAAACCAAATGATGCAAATATTTAAGGTCCATTACAAGTTTAGTTTTACAAAAGAGGGGTGATTTTAGTTGGTTAAAGTCTAATACTATCCAGATATTCCCTGTAAGTACAGTGATTCTGGTCGGCTTTCGATGCTTTTCATTAAAAAATATTTTACCTAAAGTTAATATTGCATAAGTATGTGTACGACTTAGCTTTAATTTAAAAAGAACATTTACATATCTCTCCTTAATATCCCGATTTTACTTATCCCTCAAGATCTACAGATTGAACAACCATTGTATGACAGGTACCAACCTAGGGCTTGGTTCAAAAGGGGCGTTGGTTCGGTACGTCAAAGTCGTACACTTCTGAAAGGAACCTTATCATTATAAGAACCAACTTATCATTATAAAAACAAAATGAAATTTAATTCAATTCATTAATTTCTACTGTATTATAAATATTTTTTTTTTCCTAAAAGTATGCAATATAATCTTTTTATTCTTAATCTTATTTAATTTTAATTTTCTTGGTTATTATAAATTTATTTTAATTTATAACTATTATTTTAAATTCTAATCAGTATTCACATTAAATTTTCTTTTAAAACAATTAAATAAATTTTATTTTATTATCAAAAAAACAAAAACATGAAATAAATAATTGTACTTTAATGTTAAAGTCATTTTGTTTTTTCTTTTATAAAAATTTTATAAGAATAGAAAATTTTTTTAAAAAAACAAAGAATTACTGACCTAAATTTTTTTTTTAAGATTTTAACTTAAAGTTATTATATATAATAAAGTCTTCATTGAATACAATTTCAGAAAAAAAAATGAATTAAAGAAAAGAATTTTAGAAACTAAATTCTTGAAATTCTTAGCCCCAAAACATTATAATAGCATCCTGCCAAGAACTATTTACACAAAACTAATATTTAGAAGCATATAACTACTTTTATGTTAAATATGTATATATATATGTAAGTAAATATTATATATGCAAACAATTTTCCTAAATTCAACATATATGTAAGATTATTTAACCTACAAACATAAATACACACAAGAAAAATCTGCATTCATTTGAAAAGAAAAACACAAAAAAAAAAAAAAAAAATAATGGTATTTATTTTTAACAATTTTCACTTATTGTTCTGTAAACACCCATTAATAATGAACTAAAGAAAAATACCAAACCTATTGTTTGCCAAAAATACCAAAAAAGAATCCCAACAAAAAAAAAAACCATACCCAATTATTTGTATTTTATACCATATTATTATATAGTTATACTATTATAAACCTTTATTACATATACTTTGTAATTCCAAAGAAAATGGGGAAAAACAAAATTGAAGGAAATTTTCTAAAGGAAAACTCTCTATCAAAGAATTAAACAAATCATTACAGAAAGCAAGTGATGAAACCACGGTAAGTCGAAGGAACAGATTTAGTAATACCGTACACCTTACAAATTCAATTGACAGTTACATAAAGTCCCACTTCCACTCATAACTTCCACATCTACGATTTCAGGAACATTAAGAAAATTTACCATACAAAGAACAAGACACTCTTATACCAATCAATATTAAGTTTCTATCTGTATCTTTTAATCCGAATCACCACTTCAATTTATTTAAAATTACAGAACTTAATGGAAACAGGATATGAACCACCATATTTCAAATTTTATATTTCTATAGTTATTATTTTGCTTCTAAGATCTTGGAAGGTGTGTGAGATGTACCCAAATAATTACTTCAATTAATAACCAAATCATGAATCCCAAAGGAAAAAGGAAGGAACAGTCTTTGATCGAATTTTAAGTTTCTACATATATTTTTAGTTATTATCTTTATTAAGTTCAAAGATATGCTTTAAGGTCTTTGGAATTGTGTGAGAGGTACCCACTCCAATTGATCCAAAATTTCAGAAACACAAAGGAAATCGGAATGAAATCATCGTACCAAATTTTAGGATTCTATTGTTAATGGCTTCGGAATTATGCTTGTTTCGCCATAGTTCGATCGGAAGGTTCGAGATTCCGAAACCATGATTCAATTTTAGATTCTGGAACCTTTCGATCGATCCAATGACGAACATACAATCACTAAATCGACTCAGGAGGCGTCGCTGATCAAAAATATACATACTTTCCCATATCTGGCTTGCACAACTCAAGCCAACCCCAACTAAAGGGGTTACAAAGATCATGCCAAAGTTAATATACCCTTCAATCTATTTTAGATGTAGGGTATACAAAATGTTAAAATTTGAGTTTAAATAAAGAAAAAATATTAAAAAATTTTTTCCATTTGGTTTTTTATCACCATTTTTGAAAGATTTTATTTGACGCCAAAGAGAATCAAATCTTTTTGGTACATAAAATAATTCTCAAATAATCTCTGAATTCAGGAATATAAAATAAAAGTACATCTCATTTAAATTAATTGCTTTCAATAAATTCACATTTCTATTCTGTTCTACATATTCTACATAATTATATAATTATATAACATTTTATATTTATATAACAGTTTAGTAAAATCTTAAAATATATTCGCGTCAACATTTATATAAGGTTTTATATAAAAACTTCACTATAAAACTTTTAGTGTTTATTTCTTAATTTAATTTTAACTTAATTTTAAAAGTATAAATTCATATAAAAGTCATATTTGAAGTTAAAAACTAAAAGTAAATGATTTTTAGGGAACCAATAAGACACCGCCGTATAAAGATATCCCGGATGTTATTCCTCTTTGGAAAATTCTTCATTCCTCAGGGTGTTATTTCTTTTCCAATTTAATTCTTGACTTCTTGTGAAAAAAAGCCCCGCAATGCTTTTTTCAGATTTTAATGAGAAAATTACAATGATTTATACTCCCATCAATTTGATGGCCTACTTAACAAAAGCCTAAAAATATAATTTAATATATTAGAAGAAGTTTGAGAGTTGCATACAAAATCAGATTTCCAATAATTTGCTTATCAGGGTTCGGTAGTAATAAACACCGTTATTTTAAAAACTTTAGTGGGATTTTCTGGTTGGGTTCTAAATCGGGATTATCCCCTTTTCCTAAATATCTATATAGATTGATATATGAATATACTTGGTATTTTGTCTTTCTTTTTCAGTTCATTCAGGAATGCACCTATAGTAAAAAATATTTGTAAAATGATATAAATTACACTTAATACATTCTCAAAGACTTTCCTTTCCCAGGAAACTCTTTCCAATGAAAACCTTTCTAATTTTTTATCTTAAAACTATCTTTTAATTCTTTATTTCAATTGTATTTCCAAATCTGGGTAAATATAGAACAGTTAACGAACCCATTATTTTTAACTATTAAGTTAAATTTAATAAATAGGTATACTTATAATGCATACATTTAAGATGTGATCTCCAACTGTTGGAATCAAAAAATGCAACAACAAACTCTTGAGTCTTTTAACATAATGGAGTCTCTTACATGAAATATATATATATGGGATGTGTATATAACCCATATATATTTCTAAAAAAAATTCTTAAATTTATAGGTACCTTAATTAAATTACATTAAAGCAAATTTAAACTTAAAATATAATGTATATTAAATTTCATTTAACTAGTAACCCAGTTTTTTTTTTAAAAAAATCTTTCAGTACAACTGCTTTACTACAATAGCGTTTTACAGAAGTGACTACATTAAAATAACTATTTGACACAGAATTACTTAACTAAAATTTGGAGTTGTTAATCACAATAATCATGGTGCTTCTTGGGTTTCTAATTGGCAACATGGGAAAACTACTCAATAAAAGAAGTAAAAGTGTTAAACCAGGCCTTGACTTGAATCTGCCAAACTGATATAAAGAAATATTGTTACAATTCTTACCTTTCCGATATTTTATTAAATGTCTTGGCACCTGTCCGGTTTTTTATTAAATAATTTTCAAAATATGGAATTCGAACCATGATAGTTAAAATTATACAATTAAAATTCAAAATTCATTTTACATAAACTGTTCTTAGTTTAGATGTAAGTAAATGATAGAAACCCTATGTACGCTCATGTCTCAAAATCTTAATTAATTAAAATTTTCTTTTCTAGCTTTTCGTTTTAGCAAAATCTTGTTTTAATACAAACTAGTTTTGTCAAAATACCTAATAGGGGCGCTATTAATGCTCATGTCTCAAAATATCGTTTTATTAAAAACAAATTTCATCAAAATATCCAATATGGGCGCTATGAATGCTCATGTCTCTAAATCTCGTTTTATTAAAATCTAATTTAATCAAAATATCCAATAGGGGCGCTGTGAATACTTATGCCTCAAATCTCGTTTTATAAAAATCTAGTTTTAATAAAATCTCGTTTAATTAAAATCTCATTTCATTAAAATCTACTTTACCAAAATATCGGTGTCTTAAATCTCGTTTATTTAAAAATCTCGATGAATCTTTTTTTTTAAAAAACAATACCTAGTCAAACTAGTCATAAACTTCATTAAAAATCAATAAATAGTTAAAATGGAGCGACAACATTTGATATTTAAAAATTTTCAAATTGTTCTGCATTAACATTTTACAGTTGGTCATTCTAATTAGAAAAATCCATACAAACCAAATAAAACTAACAACGACATTGAAAAACTTTGCAAAAAATTATTTAAAAATATAAAATGCAAAAAATGCAACAGAGATAATATCACGTCACAAATAAAGTCATAACGACAACACCAAAAAAAAAGAAAAAACAAGAAAACCTGAAAGGAGTCAAAAAATTAAGAAACAAAACACAGATGACATAAATGACAAAAACTTAACGTTCTTAAGAACTTCTTTTTTAAAAAATAAAACCAAAATATAATTATATATATATATGATATATATAAAATATATATAGAATATTATACAAATATAAAATATAATAAAAAATACAACAAATGAAGTAGAATAAAGAATGCAACTGCAGAGAATAATAATAACTTGAAAGAATATAATACAAAAAATTATACACTCATACTATAGTAAATAAAAGAATATAAAAATTTATATTTGTTTGTTTTCTTTTTGTTGTCTCTTTCTTTCGTAATTCGTTTTTTGGTGATTTTGGTATTTTTTAAATTGCATTTACATCCTTAAAAATTATATTATAACAATTGAAAAATATAAAATCCTTGCAAGGATATGAATGTCATGATAACAATCGTGACACTTTAAATGTACAAAAGAGAAAACAAATATATATAAGTATATAATTTATATATATATTATATATACATTTTTTTATTGTCTACCTCTTTCTTTATTTTCATTCTCTTATTTTTTTTTAAAGTATCATTTCATTTTGGAACAGAGTAAACAATTAAAATTTTATATAAAGTGACTGTGAGTAACCAGCTCTATTGTTTTTTTTATAGAAAATCAAAAATAGTATAATAATTTGGACACGCATGTATAGCTGCATATGAAGGAATTGTAATATAAAACTGAAAATTTAATGAGAGTAATAATAAATTATTATTTTTCTTCGGCAAGAAATTTTTAAAAAATCCTTCAGCAGTAGAATTTCTGAATAAAGGTTTTTCCCGTAGAAGCTGTAAACTTTAAAGGAGGTGTAAAAAATTACAATGCGGGAAAATGCGAGAATGACCCAAATTTTCTGAAAGTCTGAAAACGTAGTCCGAATTCGTATTGATGATATAAGACTGCTGCTCACTGTTTAATCAGGACTGACTTGAAAGAGTGTATTATAAACTGCAAGGATACTCAAAATACTAAACCGGGACACTTTTAATCTCAAAAACTTTTACAATGTTTAAAACCACAATCTCCAAAGCTAACAACCCATAAAAATGATTTCGTATAAATTGAAGAGAAGTAGATTCCGCATGTTTAACAACATTCTATAAGAACGTCAAATTAAGGTTTCATAGAAAAAGTAGAGTTTATGATGCCTAGAAATACAAACATATTTTTAATCTTTCTTTAAGTCTCAAAGCCAGTCAAAGTTATGTCAAGCAATATTAATGTGATGTAATAATATTATATTAAATTTGAAATTTCGTAATAATGTCTGAAGCCTATTTAATTTTTAAGTTATGGATGTATACTAAGAAGAATACTGAAAATATCATGGTTACCATGAATAGAATATTACACCAAGCTTCCAGTACTGCATTAGTCAAATCTTCTATTCAGAGCTATGAAAAACAGTCAGTCATACATCAAATATCATACATCATAATCATAAACCAAATCATACCACAAGATATCTTATGTGAAATTGAAGATGCTTCTATTGTAGAAGGAGAATAGATTAAAAGAGATATCGCAGCTCGATATACAGAATACCAACAAACTCTTCAACTGATTAAATAACAACAGAGTATATTATATTCGGGCTTTAGCAGAATTAAATAGCATCAACATATAAAGAACATCAATAGATAAACAAAATTTAAATACAATGTCAGCACTCCTTGAAAAGGACCATAGAATAAATAAAGAGGAATAACGTTTAATCTCATGAGTTAGATGACAGGCATATACATAAATGTCTTATGTATTCAATAATTGCCTATAAACTATACTCAGAAAAATATTAAATAAATTATCCCAAAAAATGCAAGACTTCCGTCGAAATACTCGCCTTGCAGCTTAATCTTATTTAAATACTACTGTAGCGCTTTTTCGGACTATAACTCTAATATACATGCACTTTTTAACAAATCTCACCTCAAAATAGGTACTTTCCCAATAGGTACTTATAATTAAGAAAAATTCAGGTAATTATTTCTGAATTTCAAATTCAACCATTGATGGGCATTTATATCTCATCCATACTTTTCAGTCATTATAGTGTTCCAGCAGCTTGATGTTTTTTTTTTATGAGAAGAAATCTGGCACTACCACTAGGGTTTACTATTCCAGTTGCCATATAAAGGTATCTTTAATCACTTAGGAAAAAAACCTAGGTTTATAGCATAATAAGACTTATCGTATTTGTTTTACATTACTAAACCGGTTATTAATAAACATCTTTTTCAGCAAACCTAGTAAACAGTAGACAAGTCGTTTTATTACTTTTAACCAATCTCTCTGTTGAATAATTACTTTGAGTGTCATTTTAATAGAGCCATAATATTGATACCAATTAAATGCATTTTGTTTAAATATATATATATCGAATGTATATATACAATATTAAACTACAATTTAATATAATTCTTAGAACTTTGATTATATTTTGTTTTAGAAGCTTCATCGCACCCACCTTAAATATTAAAAAAGTATCACAAAAAAATTAAAAAACTTATTATCATTTCCAAAGCAACAAGAATCATAAAATTTAATGAGCAAAAAAAGCTAAAAAAAAAAACAAAAACTACTGTTATGCAGTTTGACTTTCTCAAAATAAAAAAAAAAAGAATAAGAAAAACCTGAGGAAGAAAATTATAAAAGTAGTTAAAAAACAAAGATTTTGTGATGCTAACGAAACATTCTTATTTTCATTTAAGTTTTTTTATTTTGTTTTTGTTGTACTTAACTCTTATAAAACAGTTAAAAAATAAGAATAAAAAGAAGTAGAAATCTGAATGCATAAAAAACTATAAAAAGTTTTTTATTTTTTTAATTTTTTTTTGAAATGTTAAGTGCTTCTGAAAACTACGCTTTTGTTAAATAATTATTTTCATATTTAGGTCAATTTTAAAATTTTATAACTTTTTAATTTTTTTTTTTTTTTTAATATTTTTTTATTATTCTCTGTTTTAAATTAATTTCTTAATTAAAATTCAGAGATTTTTAATTTTTGTTTTTTTTTTTGTTTTTTTTTTTTAACTCATATTAGTTCATAACTTTCTTATTATTTTATTAAAATGACTTTTTTTTTTTTTTTTTTGTGTTTTTAGATTGACTTCTGAAATTGCATAAAATTCTTTAAATTCATTTTAAAACGAGGAAGAGTTTAGTAGAGTAGACCTTGTCAACTCTGGGATACCAGTATGACGGTAATATAGACATTATATTATTTGGCTAATTACTTTTGGCAAAATTTTAAATACTTAACGGAAAAAACTTTTAGTTATGTTCAAAAAAAATTATAAGTTGAAAGGAAGCTTTTCGAAACTCTTCCAACTATATTGTATTCCGATTTTTGGAATTAAAGTTAACAACTACTAACAAAACTTCAGACCTTAGGTAAAGAGTAATTAATGGCCATATAAAACAAAAAGTTATAAGGCAGCGAACAGGTATATCAAACTGGCTGGGGTCCAATAGCGCTGTCTGAGTCAGTGTCCTAGCTCTTATATTTTTTGAGTTATCGGACAGACGGACGGCCATACACAGTTAGATCGATTTACTTTATGATTCTTATTCGCTTAAGTAAAAATCTTCCCCCTTTTTCACTGTATCACAAAAGAAATGGCAAATTTAGTATACCCTTAACCTATAGTCATATATATAGTATAAAAACATAATATTAATCTAAGACAAAAGAGATATTAAAAAAAAAGTTTAATTTAAGAAACAGTTTTAGAAATGAATCATTTTGTTTTTAATAAATTTGTGAGCGCAATTCTCCGTAAAATATGCAATTTTAATTAATATTTTTTTTTTATTAAATTTTAATGAATCTGCTATACATAATATTTTAATATTAGTAACAAAATATTTAATTCTTAACAGACAATTCATAATTCCTAATTTAGTCTTATCACTTGGCAAACTCTTTTATTATGGTATATTGTATTGTATATATTATCGATTAATCGAATTTTCTTAATCTTATATTATATTGTTTACTTAATTATTCGGAAAACATCGATTAGTCAGTATAAAAATGAAAGTGAGGTTAGCAAAGTCTCCATTTTAAAAGAAGAACTCAATTATGTTTCAAATATATACAACCTATATTTATGTGGTATATACTCTCACTTAATATTAGCCTCACATATTTGATGGCACACCCAGCATCGCTTCTTAGAGTTATTCGTATTATTAATGATAATTACTTCACTAAAGATTTAATGAACTTAAGTCAACGTTGAAATGTGGGGGATAACTTGTCTATAAATATTGCCTATAAATATCTACTAGGTAATATATTTGAAGAAATTAAAGAAGAAATTACTGAAGACTCTTTTTCAAACTAGAACTCTAAAATATAGGAACTCTTTTATAAATCGTACGAGCAAATTTTAAAACGCATGACCACCTTATGTGTTTCTCAATATTTATGATTTAGAAAAATTCAAGAAAGAAGTCAACTTATTCCGTCTAATTTTCCCATTCAATGGACAGAAAGTCTCAACGTTTCAGTCAGGGGAAGATTTTTTAATGAGTAAGAATCTTACACTCCCAGGGTTATAAATTTTAAGGTGGTTTTTTAAGTTTTTTGCCTTGCTTAGGAAAAAAAAATTGATTAAAATAATTCCTATCATGTCCTATCTCTTCTAACCATGGTTTAATTTAAATCAATCGATTAAAAAAGTTTTAAAAAATCGCTAAAAATATTAAATTATTAAATCTTTGTGTTTATTTATATATTTGTCCATATAAATGAAGTTTAAAAATGTGTTTTGTTGGATGTGTTTTATTATTTTGTTTTAATTAATTTAAATGTTTATGAATTAGTTCATTTCAGTTTTTAAAACTATTGTAAATATTTTATGAAAATTTTTTTTAAGTATTAAAACATTTTGTTATCAAAAGTTAAGAATATGCGTCACAGGATCATTTCTGTATTAAGTCTTTATTACTTTCAGTGAAAATCTGTATTAATAGTAAAGACCCAACGTATACTGTTACTGCTTTGATGTGAGTTTTGAGAAAACTAAGCTTGAATTAATTACAATAAATAATATGCATTTTTTAAATCGTTTCACTACCCAAATTAAATTAGAGGCCTTGCAAAATAATGCGAAAGTTCAAAGCAAAGATTTAATTTATTTATAAAAGTTTTCATGATACTGAATCATTTCATATTTACTTTAACTTAATTTCTAACTAAATTGAATATTTAATTATTTTTAAATATTTATTTGAAAAACTCAACAATTCTTATGAAAAAAATAAATTTAAAATAATTCAAGCAATAACTATAGTTTGCAGCCATTTTTTTAATTTTTTTTCATCACAAAGATTATTATTAGAAATACAAAAATATATTTACAAGTTTTGCTTGAATATATATATATTATATATGTATTTAATAAAATCAATAACTATATTTACTAACAAAAAATACCGAAATTAAATAAATGCAAAATAAAAATGACCAAAAATAAAATCCAATCCATCTTAACCACCCATTCATTTTATTCTGACGTTCATTTATCTCATTTGTCTTATCGTTATTATTATCCGAAATTCTATTGATCTTTTTTCAATTCTTTCTTAACTTTCATTCAATGAACTGATGTGACTAGACTAACTTCAAAATATTTTTAATATTTTAGGTTCCTTCTTCCTAAAAACCACCTACAACCAAACTGTAATGAAACCATATATAAAATATTTCTGAAATAATATATGATAAATTATTAATTTTCTTCTGAGAACATTTTTTTATTACAATTCAATTTTTTCAAATCAATTTTATTTTATTTTACATTTTTGTTTGGATTCTTTTCTTAAAGAACTCCTCCATCATTTAAAAGTCTATAATCTATATTGTATTATAGAAACTTTAACCTTTGATTTTTCTATTTATACTTAAGTAAGTATATATAGATTTTTAGTAAATGATAAATAACAAAAAAATAATAAAAACCAAATAAGAATGGGAAGATGAAGTCCATTAAGATAAGGTTCAAGAACATTTGGAAAGTGATGTAATTTTAAATGGTACGCCAGAATTTCAGTAATTATGGTTAATTTCAAATTGGAATTTATCGAATATTTTGATATGCATACTTTTTGTTTCAAAATTTGAAATGGTTCATTCAAAAGTCTTTCCAGCTTTTACCCAAAGCACGCCGAATCCATTTATCCCTAATCAAAAAATCAAATGACCATTTTGTTGATAAGTTTGATCTATGATAAGAGATTGGTGCAATATGGCACAGTATTTTTAGAACTTTCATCAATATACTCCTTTCAAAATCCTTTCAAATCCTTTCGAAATCCTTCCATAAATCTTTTTAACTTTTACCCAAAAGCTCTGCTAATCCATTTATCACTTACCACTAATCAAAAAATCAAATGACCATTTTGTTGATACATTTGATGTATGATAAGTGATTATTGTAATATGGCCCAATATTTTTAGAATTTTCATTGATATACGCCTTTCACATTGAGTTGATCATTTTTCTAATGAAATATGTTAACTTTCAAATGACTTTGATTTAAACAAAAAAAAAAAAAAATAGTTCTAAATTGCTCTTATTTTAATCAGCCCCGTTTCTTGGGATAGTGTTCGTATCAAAACATTGTAAAAAAAGTAGGTACTAAATGATTTTACAGTAGAACTTCAATACAGCATCAAATTTAATTATTAAAAATACTTGACCCTTAAACTTTCCCTTAAAGTAGCCCCAAAAATTTAGGGGCAATTTTTTTTGGAACTTATTTTAATATTTTTCCTTCTTTCCTATTACAGTTCGCCTTGTGGGACCCAAGATATTGGGGCATTTAAAAAAAAAGGATCAAATTAATGTGAAAAAAGCCTCGGTTTTAATTGAGATCAATTTAATTTGAAAGATATAAATTTCATATGAAAAAGGACTAAAGTCATGTTTAAAGAGTATAATTTATTACAAAATTGATACACTATTTTCCTTCAAACCAGCTAAGAGTCATTCTACACATGAATTTTCAATATTTTTCAAATAAATCAAACCAAAACCACCCACAAGTACAGAGTTTTCTTATCAATGCACCTCTAAACCTATCTTCCATTACTCATCAGTACTTAACCACTGATTTTGTAGTTTGTAATACATATTCAAATACATTTTGAAAACATAAATATAATAAAAATAATAATAACTTTTAGTTTCCTTCCTGTTCCTGATCTTTGTAATATTATGAAAAATTAAGATGCCATTATTTTTCTTTTCCATTTCTTCCTTTTCCAAAAAAAAACAAACAAAATAAAACAAAAAAAATTAAAGAACTTTTCCTACCCATTTATGCAGAATTATGAAATAACATTGGGTATTCTAAATACAATAAAATATCATTATAATGGAGAATTCCACAAAATGGACTTCAAAAAAAAAAAATAATAAAAAAAAAAAATTCCTTATAAAAATAAAAATCAAAACATAATAAAGTATATAAAAATTATTATAAAAACAAAAAGTAAATGATTAATAGCAAACAAATATCCTTCTGACATTTTTTTTATTTTTTTTTTTTCCTTTTTCTTTCTAAATTGTAAAACACACTTAAAGATTATGTATACATACATCAGAATATGTAAACACACTTATCTTTATATTCATTATAAGTACATTATATATAATATAAAAAGAAAAGATTTCCTTTTAAGAATATGTAAACAAATTTATATTAAAGGATATTTACATGATATAAGTACTGTTATATTACATATTTTATATAATTCTTAGTATTAGTGGGATAAAAGGGGAAACAAAGGAAGACACTAAATATTATATTGCAAGAATTCCAAAGAATTAGAAAAAAATTAATTTTACTACCGCAATATGTAAAATTACAAAATTGCATACCTCCCAGGCGTTGAAATTTTTTTTTCATATAATTTTTATGTTAATACTATAATTGGCATTAATATGTTTATATAATAACTTTTAACACAATATTTTCAATGTATTTGTTTGTTATATTAAAAAATTGTTAAATTTTTTTATCGCAATATATAAAATTACAAAATTGCATACCTCCCAGGCGTTGAAATTTTTTTTTTTTTCATATAATTTTGATGTTAATATGATAATTGGCATTAATATGTTTATATAATAACTTTTGCCACAATATTTTCAATGTATTTGTTTATTAATTAGTTCAGAATTATGATAATCAAACATGATAATTTGTATTATAGGATTTTTAATAATATTGTAAGTCAAATCTAAGCGATTCTAGTTAAAGAATTTAATTTTTCATATGTATATTTTTAAATGTACCAGAAAACCTAACCTAAAAATTTGTTTCCCTGTGTAGGAAGGATCTGCTGTTATATCTAAGTAAGTTCGAACAAATATTATTGTATGACGTTTGATTCAACTCTTTTTAAATTACAGAAACTAAGAATTTGGAGAATTTGTTTCTTCTTAAATAAATGTTAAGTTTTATTTTGTTAAATTTTCAAATTAATTGAATTTGTAATTTTTATTTAGAATATGGTACAAATATAACAACATAATTTTTTATTTAGACATCAATCGAAATAAAACTCTATTAGTTGCTCTGGAACTAGATTTCAGGGAACTAAGTATATATCTTTTATAGTACTCAAGCTACTTTCTTTTAAAATAATTTTAAAAAAGATTAAGCTTCCTTCCTTCCAAATTCCTCACAACATAAAATTCAATTATTTTATCAAAGTGTCCAATATAAAAACTCTTTATCCTTATTTCTAATTCTTGTTAGATCAATGAGGGTTAAAGTACTTTTAATGAAATATCCCACATTTACATATTAATTTATTATTTTACTACTTTATAAAATATTGGAATTATTTTAGAGGTTATTAACATTTCATACTTATACGAACATCCTACACTCTAATTAAGAATTCGGTTATTTCAGAATGTATATATATAAACTTATTCAAAATTAATTTTTATATTTTATTTTTTTTTAATTTAATAAATTACTATTCAATTATACTTATCCAAAGAAAATAAAACTTACTAACCATAATTTCACCTACGTTTTATTTAATTTTAAAACAATTTTTTTAATAATTTTCGAGTACAAAAATTATACAATATGACGTACATATATATAATTATAAATCTGCTTCATTTAAATTCCAAAATTAAACAAACAATCATATATATATGTGTGTGTAGTATAATAAATTTTTTATCATTTTCATCTCAATTTTCCATTATTGTTGTTTTGTTTTTGTTTTTTTTTTTTGTAATCCTTTTATTGACAAAATGTAACCTTTAATTTAACCTACAAGATTATAAGTTTCTTTTTTAAAAGAGTATATATATATGTATAATTTAATATCTAATTATATTTTTAAAAGTATTAAAAATGAAAATTATTATAAAAAATATAATTTTAAAAATATTTATTTGTTTTTTTCCTTGAAAAAATTAAATAATAGAATCATATATATATATATATATATATATATATATATATATATATGTATAATAAATATTTCTGAAAATTTTTTTATAATTAATTTTTTTTGAAATATATAATTATGATTAAAAAAAGCTTCTTGACTTTGTTTTTCGGCCGTCCCAACCCCAACTTATAATTTTATTATTTGAACAAAGAAACGTTTATAGATTTCCTAATTAGCAGATGAAAAATCTAAGGAATGCGAAGTGTTCAATAGTTACATTTAATGGATTTTATTCATCGGAACTAGTATCTCAATCATGCTAATTACGACAATTACCTTAAATATAACATTTTCACCAGTAAAAATTATTTATTTCATATTGCATACTAAAGGGGGCAAAAAATATGTATTTCTTAATGTCAGTATTTTTTGATTTATATCTAATATTATAAATTACATTAGATTTTAAAATATTACTAACACTATCAATAAACAAAGCGGGAGCATTACATAGGCCTCTTACATATTCGCAAAATATATTCGCTGAAAATCAATAAAATAAACTTTTGTATATTGCATACTTACAGGGGCAAAAAAAAATTTTTTTTGTTTTTTATTATCTGCAAATTAAAATTAATTACAACTAAACATATTAATCAAGATAACGGTAAATTTTTTGTTAATTTTTAATTATTTTATTATATTTTTCCCAGTTAATAAAAATATATTTTTTTTTGGATTAAATTTTAATAAAATACAAAAAGTTAAAATAATAAATATATATTTTTTTTGTTATTCTTTATTTTCTGAACGAATGAATCCTTTTTAATTTTTGTACGACGAATTTTTCTATTTTTACTTACGAATCCTTTGTTCTTAAATCCTTGAATTTTGTTTTTTTTTTTTGTATTTTTCATTTTATTTATTTAAGATTGTTTTTGGCTTTTTGTTTATATTATTACTCATCCTTCATATTTATATTATCAAAATTATGTCTATATACATACAATATATTGTATCCACATTATATATTTACAGATATATTAAATAATATTAAATACGTTTACATATGTAATCAAACAAAATTTTAATGGTTTAATTTCTCTAGGATATAAGTACATATATGATGATATATTAGAAATGTTCAAATTCATTCAGTTTTTCATTTATTTTTACTTTTCATTGTTTTTGTTAATATATAATATACATATATATATATATAAATATATACAATTTTTTTTGTTTTATATGAAGTCATTGTGGTTATCGCATATATACGGTTGACTGACAACAAAACACACATTTCACTGACAGCTAAGATTGTTCGAAGATAAACTCAAGCAAATGCCATCCAATGGTAAATAAAGTCGACTCAATAATTTAAAACAAAATAACTTGTAATATTACACATTATAAAATTGTATACTTTTAGGCATTTTCAATTTAATGACTTTGCTTTTAAAATAATGACATTCAAAAAAAAAAACCATGGAACCAGATATTCATTTCTGTTTTGCGTCATAGTTTATAAATAAACTTGATGATTACAAAATTTATCTTTAAGATATTTTTGAATTCAATTCGGATGATTAGAAAATTAATTTGAATGATAATGAATTAACAATATGATTGGAAATGTGTTGAATATTTTAGAATAGAATTTTAAATTAGATTTTAAATTGAATTTTAGCAGTTTAAAAATTCTTAAACCTCTTAAATACGTTAGGCGGAGAAATCATAAATATTTTGTAATTTTTTAATTGCAGATAAATTTAAAGATATTTTTTAATTTTAATTTGTTTATTATTTATATAGATAAATTCATTTATTAAAAAAATTTTATTTAAAAATTAATTACTATAAGATATAAAATTATGTTTTTCGAAATCATCTCTCAAAATAAATTTTATAAATAAATTTTTCTAAAATTAGTTTTATAAATAAATTTATATATATATTTTATTTTAATTTGAATACAAAATAATTAAAAAATTTTTATTTACAATTTTTAACCCTTTTAAAAAACTATTTAGGAAAATTTTAATATATATAGTAATTATTTGAAAATATATTAGATTTAAATTAAACAGAGTGTGACAAAATTATATTCATTGAAATTTTTTATAAATCTAAGTTTCGGAATTAAATTTAGAACAATTTATACAATTGATGCGTTAGATTACTTGAAAGTGCAGCTTAGATTGATAATTTTATTGCAGATATTTTAAATTTATTAAATTTGTAACTTAAGAATCATATTGCCATTTTTATCACTTTTATTTTAAAATTAGATGATTTCCCAAATTTATATTTAAATATTCTATATAATATGTATTTATAAGATATTTTCTATCTATGTATATCATCTAGAAAAAAGTACTAAAAATATATTAACTTCTTAACTAAAATATGTTAAGTTCATGAACAATATCCATTAAAAGTGTATTGTGTAAACCATTTTTACTTTAAGTAAAGACTTTTTTTATTTTAAATGAAGACTTTGTATTTCTTTACATATTCTATCTTATGCGTAAGGTCCTTATATAACTAAGGACTTTAATTTCAACTGAAGACTTTGTAATTTAACTGAAGACATATTTATTCTAATAAAAGATTTTTCACTTTTAGTGAAGACATATGTATTTCAAGGAAGATTTTTTAGTTTAAGTGAAGGCATTTTTTATTGAATGAAGGCTCTTAATTTCAGTAATTTAGATAAAATTATATAATGTGTGTATTAACATATAAAAATTAACTTCCCGAAATAAAGAATCCTAATCAAGAAAAAAAATGTATTCACTTAAAGTAAAAAATCTTTATTAAAATAAAGATGTCTTCAGTTAGAAAACAAAGTCTTCAAAGTCTTCATCTTCAGTTAAAGTAAAAAGTCTTTATTAAAATAAAAATGGCTATAGCCAGAGTACAATTTATTAATTTGAAATAAATATGTCTTCAGTTAGAAAACAAAGTCTTCAAAATCGTCATCTTCAGTTAAAGTACAAAATCCTCATTTTAAATAAGAGTGTCTTCTGCTAAAATACAAAGCCTTCTTTAAAAATAAAAATGTCTTCAGTTAAATTCACACAAGTTTTCATTTAAAATAATAGTTTCTTCAATCAAAGTAAAAATATCTTTAGTTAAAGTAAAAATGGTATAGATAACTATTTTTTTTTGCACCACCCTGTATCTTGTTTTAAATTCTCTTAAATTTGAAAGTTTTTATTTGAATAAAAATACTTCAAACATATTTTCTTATTTAATTTCGATTAAAACAGAAGTATGTTTATTCTTCCCAACTCTTGGGTACACTTACCTCTCTCTTGTGTACAACCATCCCATCCAATTTAACCAGTTCTTCAAAAAAATTGTATTTTTTTCCTCTAATCCTAAAAAATAAGTTTTTGAGGTGAAAATAAATTTTGTAATTGCACACAAATACAAATAAATTAACCTTCAGGAGAATAAAAAATACAAAAACAAATCTAAGCTATGAAAAAGAAAAAGAAAAGTAAAAAATATTACACTAATCCCATTTTACAAGATAAATAATTACTATACTCTTATGTTTAGTAAAATAAAAGCCACAAAACTAACAAAACAACCTCCCTTCATTACACCCCTTATAGTAGTGTTGTATACAGTAAGACTTTATCAAAAAAAAACACCAACCTTTTATATGTTTCTTTATAAATTACATCGTAAGGTAGCTTTTTTACAGGTATGTGTATACATAAAATTCAAACAGGATTTAATTTTCCATTTTTTTTTCCTAAGAAAATGTAATTACGCGGTTTTTCCGCTTTTACCTTTTCTTATTCAAAACTCTTTCCTTCAATTTTTATTTCAATCTTTTTCAGGATATTTTTTTTTTGCAAAGATTGAAACTACAAAATTTTCAAAAAAAAAAAACAGGATTTTAGAAAATTTCATTTAAAACACAGGCACCCTTTTTTGTAAAAAAAAAAAAGAAAAACAAAAACAAAATACATATATATAATTTGAAAAAATTTATTTCAAGGATTAAAATCAATTCAATTTTCTTTATTTTTAATTTAGTTTTGCTTTTTTATTATAAAAAAATTTCCTTTTTTCACTGTGATTTTTCCATTTTCAAAAGATTGGAAAAAAAAAAAAATTGATTAATAACGGTAAAGAAATCTGTAAATACAAAAAAAAAATCTAAAACTATTTCATTTTAAATTAAAATTAATGTATATATATACTTCTTTTGAAATTGAACAATTTTTTTTTATTTTTTGTATGGTTTTTATAGTTTTATATCTTAAGATATTTTTCACAGTAGATGCTAACATTAAGGTGGCAAGTAGATGGGAGAAAGGGGTTGGGAAAACTATATACTAGAATTGATAAATCTAATGTCATATTTGATAGGGAAGAAGATTTGTTCATGTTATAAAGTCTTATACGCATAAATCTAATTATAAATAAATGTATATTTAGTAAATTACAACTGAAAAAATGTAATTTGAACTCATTAAGCTTTTTTTTTTTTTTTTAATTAATGTTTTAATTAAAAATAAAAGATTAAAAATTTTAGATACTTAGCTAATGTATGGAATTGAGAAATGGTTGTAAAATTAGATTTTAAACTTTATATATGATAATGTTGAACAAAGTCATTTGAAATTGAAAGCCTTAGAGTAAAGCATTTATTAGCGATCACTTTCCAAGATATTTTTTAAAGGGCTGGGGTAAATTTAACTGCAAAGGATATTAAGTCAGGGATGAAATAAATATTAAACCAATTGCTAATTTAAAAATTAACAGAGAAATAACAAATTAAAATAAGGATTTGCTTAATGTGGAATTAGCATTCAATAAATTAAATATTAGCTATATTAAAATCTAAACTCTAATGCTTTAAAGAGGTAGAGGATTTTTAGTACGTTAATATAAAGAGGAAAAACTGTAAACATGGACATTTATTAAACAATGAATAATTATAGCTTCATCACATTCAAAAGAAAAAACATAATATAGTTTGACATGAGTAGGATAACAAAAAATTCAAAAAAACTTTATTTGGCCGTCATGCCCTAACGAGTTAACAGGTCGAACCAATTTATCTAATTTAACTTTTTTACTATTTGAGTTAAGTACAAAAATTAGTCTTATTAATTGGGTGAGCTTTAGGAATAAACATTAGCTTGCCTTTTTTAACTCAAATGATTGAAGCGTTTTTAAACAGGGTAATAAAAATTTAAACATTCATTGAATCTTTGTGCCGAAACGGGTAAACAGATCAAAACCAAATAAACCCGATGAGCTTCTATGATAAAGGTAAACGCTTGTTGTTTAATTAATATAATCGCTAAGCAAAAAAAAACTTTATTGAGACGTTGTGCCTAACTTAACAAAAATTTGTATCACCTTCTCTTTTTTTGGATTGTTAAATTACCTTGTAGAATTGGACACAAATTGTAAACAAAAAATTGATAAATATGGGTGGTTGCCAAAATTGGTTAATATATTCCCATCAACTTTATATAATAAATTTCCTTAGCTAAGAGGAAAATATATGCTATATTTCAATCGGTCAAACCGTTTCGGCCCAAAAAGGTTAACCGAACTCAATAAAAAATTTGTTTCCGCCTCTCTTTGGGATTGCTAAATAACCCAGTAAAATTAGACACTAATCGGAAACAAAAAGTTATATGGAAGCTGGCTTGGACTGAAATATATATTTTAACCAGCTTTACACAACAATTTCCGTTAGTTTTCATTAAATAAGACGAATAGTTGTGCAAAATTCCAAGTCTATCGGTTAAACCGCTTAGGCTTGATATCAAAAAAATAAAAAGCTTAAAGCGCCTCTGGACAGGCTACCGGTAGGAAAAAATATTCTCGTAAAAATTTTACAATTGTTTTATTTGTAACTTATTCAGAATTATTAGAGTGTTTTACCAACAATTACTTTAGGATCCGTTTACAATATGGACTTCTGTACCCTATTTCATAAAAATTGACAATCCCACAATTTACAGGCGAAAAATTGTAAAACCTACAATTTAATCAAAATTCAGAGCAATTAAAAATTTTTAAAAATAAAATTGTCAGACTATTGTGACAACTTTGTCAAATATTCGCTTGTCAATATTTATGAAATGAGGCCCAGGTCTAACCAAAATGAATTCAAAAAACTCATTTAAAACTTTTAAACAATTAATTGAACCAAAATTTAATAATAATAAAAATAATTCAGAATTTACTTAACTTTTTTTATTAACTAATTTTTTAACATAATAAAATGTATTCACACCTAAAAGAAAAACCTTAAATTACTCCAATACATTTCTAGTATTAAATAAATTCTATTTGATATAATTATTAATATACTATAGGGTAGTTTATTAAAATTTATTAAATACACTCTAATTTTTTAACAGTATTCCAAAAAAAATATTAAATCTATTCATAAAAAAATAAAGTTTAAAATGTAAACTGATAATTAAATTTAGTCAGCTCTATTTTTGTAAGTTTAGCACAAAAAAAAAATTATTTAATTAATTTTTTTTATTCTGCTCTATTATTAATTTAATTTTTTTTTTTAATTACAATAGAAACCCAATTTTTTTCTAACTTTTAAGTCCCGCCTAAAGTGTTTTAAAAATTGTTAAAAATTATTAAAATTTAATGTACAGTCCTAATTTTGAATAATTTAAACCGACTTTATTGAGAATAAATATTAAAATATTGCTAAAAACTTTTTGTTTTCCTTAGGCTTCTTTAAATGCTCCTATACTATTAATGGGCTACTGTTTAAGGATCCCACAGCTGCCCAAACCGATTAAATGGGAAAAATTTTTAATACATTTGGGAATTCAATTAACTAAGCATTCTTATATTTACTTGGGCGTCCTGACAAGCGAGATTAACTTTGTTTGTAATCAAAATGCAGGAGCTTTTATTGGAAAATTTCCATTTAACATTTAAAATTACAATTAAATTTTTTTTTCACATTTAATTTAATTTTATAATGGATTTTATAGATCATTATTCTAAAATACATATGTAGAATTTATGTAAAATCAGCGATCTATTTAAAAGGGAATTAATTTGAATTTTTTTGAGTAAATTAATTTTTTGTGAAAATGTTTAATGTGAAAAACATAATTAAATTATCTATAAAATTTTCCATTTTCCAGAATAATTCAAATAAAATTTTTTTCATATGAAATTTGGAAGTAAATTTTTTTCATACTTATTGGAGGTAAAATTAAAACTGCGGAGGTTTCACAATAAAATGCAGAGTAGAGTAGAAACAATTTTTTTTTTTTAATTTTTTAATTTAATTATAATGAAAAAAAAATTTTCAAATATTTTTCACTTTTTTTTAAATATTTTTTATTATAAACTATTTTTGGATTATATATTTGTTGCCTGTTATATTATATAAAATATATTTTACAAGTATCTAATCTAACGCTTTATTCGGTTATTTTTTTACATTCAAAAAAAATGTAAAAGAATTACTAATGAAAACTTTTATGAAAATAAGTTTATAAGGTACCGGTAGTTAAGACCCTGATTACGTAATTGAGAAGTACAGTAGTTGTTTTAACAGTTTGTTAAATGTACATCCTAAGATAATTTTAAACTTATGTTTTAATGGATTTAGGGATTACTTATAAAATTTTATACATTTAATTCTTAAATTTGCACAAAGACAACAACTATCTTTATCAAACAAACGTTAAAATAATTCTTAAATCATACTACTTTTAACTAACAAGATCTCTTAACCAATATGAGTAGCAGAGTTATATTCAGGATCCCCAAAATCTTGCATTGAAAATTATAAATAAATTAAATTGAATTCACTGGCGACTTTAATTATTATAACAGTCCCCAGTAAAAACGGTATAACAGTAAGGAAGAGATTTATTGAGAAAACATGCGACCACTTCAACTTTCTCCTAAATGATTATTTAAATTAAAACATATTCTAAATTTGATTAGTGAGGCATATAGGTACTTATTGATTATGTCAAATGATTATGTCAAAGATTATACAAATATTGAGAGTATAGGCATTAGATTGGTATCTTTTTAAAGGATACCGAAGTATGGCATCCATTTATTGAATTTAAATAATACGTAAACCAATAACAAAATAATTAGAACACACAGTCTATTTTTAATACTCTGTTTTTAATCTTCTCAAACATTATTTTTCCTTACTTCTTTCCGTCTCTGAAATCCCTAACTTCTATAAAACGTATATTTGACCAAAAACAAAGTATAATTCACACATTATTGAGCTGGAGCCCCAACTACGTCACTGGGATATCTTAATAGAGTGCAAAACAGAGCGATTCATGTTATAGATGATTTAAACGCTACCTCAGCGCTCACTTCCTTTAACCATTTCGAGACAGTCGCTGACCTTGTTTTATAGATATCTTGTAGGAACTAATACCTGCTCTAAAGAAATAAAACAGTTATTTCCTCCACCCGAATTCTTCAAAAGAAAACGAAGGAGGATAACAGATGCACATCTTTACACATTTGAACATTCCAGGTTGAATTCAGATCCACGTGGTGCATCAGAATTTATCCAAATTCGTTCATCACAGAATCGGAACCATATTCGATCAAATGTGTTTCCTAGAGTTGGTGGTATATATTTAGGACTTAAAACAATTTAAGTAGTACACTAACATCTTTCTTCAAAATATTGCATTCAATTTTTCCCAACATCCTTATTCATATAATCCTTAATTTCCTAAATTCCTAAATATCCTTAGGAAACCAAGCTTTACATTTTTATGGTACCTTCATAAAATTTGGTTCGAAAAGGGCTCTGATTTAAAATTGCATATTCCCTATTGAAATACAACGCACATCTTTAATAGGCGGCTTTCGAACCTTTCCACTTCCCTCGTAAAATAAATAAATAAATACCAATGATTGATATAACATATATTTAATGATTGGTTAGTACAGAACTTAATTTAACGATTATAATGCTTTTTATTAACTTAAAATGAAAAAAATCGTACGAGATATCACTAATACGTTGTAAGAGGCATGAACCTTCCGGAAGCACAAGGTCATTCAAATGCGAAATAAAATATTTTCAATAAAATCTCAAAAAGCGGGGTGGTATACAAAATCTGATAATGATTTTTCATTGATTGACTTATATTGGCTTTTTGTTTGTTTTTCTGCCTCCGTTATTTAGACGTTATTAAAAAATTAATTCACAAAATTGGCCTTACATTTTTATATACAAATAGATATTTACTAGCGGGTACTTAAAAAAATATCAAAAAAAAAAATGGCTACTATTAAAATATATAATAAAGCAAGTGTATGTATTTAATATTAAATTTATTAGATGGATTTTCTTTTCTTTTATTTTCTGCTGTTCTTCCGGCCAGTTATCAATTGACTCAAACCATTTTACAGTTAACTGTTATATAAATTTTATTATAAATATAAAATGGCAACAATATTTTTATTTTTTTTTTTTACTTAATACAGTTAATTTTAAATATATATTATGTAAATATAAGTATGTATATATTTTATGTGTAAATATTTATTTTATATATTGAAAAGAAATTATTTAAAAATTTGATGGGACATTTTTAAAAATAATTTACAATGGATTTATTTTGTCTATCCGTCCTCTTGTTCGCAAAATCTAAAATCATTCAAAGTTTAAAAAAAAATTAAGAAATTACAGGAGCTATTAATTTAAAAGTGGTTGCATAACTAAAGGCGTTCCATCCGTTGCGATGATACAGTTCTCAGCATGCAAAAGTCCCAGACACCTGAATACCTTGTAAGGGTTTTTAAAAGTTATCTTTAAATGTACATATGATTCCAGATCTGTATATTTCAAGTACCAGTACAATTACCAGTACTGATACTCATTCTATATCAAGTACCTACCTGTATTAGTAAAATTTTGATACTTACAAAATTTAGTTCTAAATAAAAGAATAAAGCAAAAATACTTGTAATTCCCAAAAGGTAATTAAATTTTGAGTTAAAATACTTTTGTAATTAATTTCGATATTTGAGTAATTTTAAGTATTTAAATAAGTACCCGGAAATACTTAAGTATCAAAAAATAAAGTACTGTTTTTAATATTCACTTGAGTGTATTTAACTGTAAATATAATGTATTACAGAAAGATTTCGAACTAAATACTGGGTACTTGCGATACTTAAGTATTTTCACGTATTTAAATAAGTACTCAAAAATAACTAAGTATAAAGAAATCAAGTACTTTTTTTAATATTTGCTTGTGCGCATTTGACAATTAATACCCAGTATTAGTAAGATTTAGAACTACTTAGTATTAGTAAAATTTAGAACTAAATACTCGGTACTTGATAAAGTAATGAGTATCAGGTAATAGTTCTGAGAACTGTACTTAAGTAAAATTTTAATTAGCATTATACAAGTATGTGCAACACGTGATATATATAACTACATAAAGTTTATTTAAAAACTTTTAATTTAAGTAGAATTCCTTTTTAATTCTATTTTAGAAAATGTCCTGCTTTATAAACATCCGATTGTATATCCTTCCTTGTTTTTTTCTACGATCTTTTATTAAATATTTTTCCTTTGTTTTTTTGCTATTAATAAAATTTAATTAAATCATTAATCGAAAAGAGACAAAATATCGTTTAATTTTTTTTTTTGTACATCCATTCAAGAAAACGAAAACAAAAAAAAAGGACAATATTGAAAATAAAAAAAAAAAACAATATTTTAAGGATATTAAAAAAATTATGATCCTTAAATATAATAATAATATAAAAAAAATTTTAATATTTTGAAAAAAAAAAATAAATTATGTATAAAATATATTATGAAAATAAAAAAAAAATGTTTTATTAACTGCAAATAATGCCGAAAGTTATTTTTAATAAATAATTATATTTAAAGTACATTTTTTTTAATTTATATTGTTTTAAAATCAATACTCGAAGACAAATGGTGAGTACTCTTTAGTGTATGATTTAAATCATCATCCTGATTCGTCCTGAAAATTTCTAAATTTTTGTAAGGATTTCCAAATACCTCACTTTTTGACTAAGGAACTTGTTTTATATATGGAGTTATTTCCATGCATTTGACCTCATTTTGTTACTTAATTCTATTTTTAAACATTCGAATAGTTACCACGGTTACCTTTATTAAAACTGTATTTCATTTAATATTTGATTCATCTCCTTCGTAAAGACTTTGATGAAGTAAGTTAAATTCGATCAATGTACTATCAATGTTCTTTACATTACAGTAATAACTTATCAATTTTACATTCAAAAAAGGTCCTGCGTAAATGTTTAGTTTTAAATTTAGTTTCACTTTTGTTTTTTTTTTGTAAGAATTAAACTCCAGGTTGTTATTTACTAGAAGTCTATGATTTAATTAAAATAGATATAGCACCATCGTTCTTTAATTCTCAAAAAGGAGAGTTATTTTATATTTAATGAGACATAACACCTCGAAGTCTAATTTCATATACCATTTGTATATGGAAGGTTTTAAATTAGAAAGAACTTTAGAATTGTATTCGAAATCAGGAGATTCCCCTTTTCCAGGATATTTATATATGTGTAAGTCAGTTTCTGAATTAGAAGATATTTTAGAGTTGGATTCAAAATTCTGCAAAATAGAATATCTACCTAGATTTTTATTCAAATTCCCCGATAATTTCAGAATGTTGAATCTATATAAGAAAATTAATAACCCAGGACTTTATTTAACAAAACATTGAAAGTGCGAAATAACACTTCAGGGATTAATTTAAAAAAAAGTCAAAAATTAAATTAAAGGAAGTTATAACAACCTTGGGACTTATTTTGACAATTACATACAAGAATTACAGTATGTTATTTTTTTATTAAATGCGAAATACCACCAAAGGAGCTTTATTTAGCCGAACCTTACTTCACGTCTATTTATTGTTTTTTTTCATAATCAATAAATATGGCAACACCATCTAACCATTATTTACAATATAATAAAATATCATTAACAACGTAATTTTCCTACATTTAATATAGAACAAACAATGACCCAATCAAAATATAGATAGGAACATATAAGGATACTAATATTATCCTTAATATGTAAAATTCCTATAAAAAAAAAAATTTACAGTTATTTAAATAGAATATTATCAAAAAAAAAAAAAAAAAAAAAAGTTACACAAATTATCTAAATAAAGTTCAACAAAAACAGAACACAAAAATCAAGACAAGGCAAGTTGTTATCCTTTTATATATAAGTATTCTCCCTCTCAATTAAAATGTTGTGTCCAAAATATACATTTTTAATTTATTAATCTAACTTTAAATATACACTCACATAATATTTATGTACACATATACTTATATATTACATATTATTATTATATTATAATACTTATCCAATAATTGTTATTGTTAAACAACATAAAATTGATATTGATGTTTATATGGGAATCCTATATTGAATGTATTCTCTCTCTATTATATAAAACTCAATACCCTCGCTTGACTTTATAACACATAATTTCGGAACTAAGAAATACAATCACCCAAAAAAAAATTACAACAGAATACAAAAGGGAAGTTCAAAAAAAAAAAACAAGCCTAAAAATAACATAATAATAGATAGAAGAAATACAAAAAAAAAAGAAAAAGGATCAAACTGTAAAGGATATGCATAAACATATCAGGTCACCTATTCATGAATATCCCACCTATAAACAAAGCAAAAAACAAAAAAAAAGAATAAAGAAGAATAGAACCATTATATTGTACTCGTATACCATGGGAACATTATAATATGGGAATATCATCAACAACATCGTCATCATTATATTTTGTTATATATATACATATATATTTCATGTTTAATGAAAATGTTGTTTACATACGTATAGACTATTCAAATAAAGTATGGACACATGCGTTTACAGTGATACTAAATTAGAGATTTTTAACTTATAGAATACATGTATAGATGAAAATCCATTAAACAGGTCTAAATCACAATATATATATATTGTGACTTAGACCTTTTTAAGGTAAGATATCATGGAGATACTAACACCTGTTGTAAAGAATATAAACAATAAATGTATCCACTTAAACTTTTCCAAAGGGAAATATGGAGAACCACAAATGCTCATTCGAGTACACTTGAACTATCCAGGTAGCGCATCACAGCTGCTTATGGAAATTTGGATTTGGATACTAAGTTTGAAATTTTTAGCTTGCAGAGTTTACATGTATAGTTAATAGTTGCAAATTCATTAAACAGATCTACGTCACCATACCTACAAACATGAAAATAGAATGATGAGAATAAGTACTTATAGGCTAGCACTAGGTAAGCACTTCAGCTTTTTTCAATTCAGAATACAGACTCTAATAAATAAGTGTCCTCTTCAGTCTACAGTCAACATTGAAAGTTTTTAAATTTTTGATCTTTAGAATAGGAATCTCCTCTTTACAAAAAAAGTTTTATGAAGTACCAAGACCTTATTGCGTCAACCAAACTGATAACATATCAATTAATCAAATAGGTAATAAATAATAAATAAAGTTCTTGCTTCCCTCATGTTTAAAATATCTCAAAATTGTTTTGATTAGCAAAATACACATATTGATCAAAAATCGAATTTTTAATAATCGATTATTAGATTAGTTATAAGTGTAATTTGATTAGTAATTAGATTAGTGATAAGACAGGTCAAATTTTAGTCCAATAAAAAAAATTAATAAGAGAACCCCTTACAACAACTCTTAAAATCTGTATATCTATCATGTCCAAATTTGATATCCAGACACGTGCATAGGCCTAACTTATTAATCTTTTAATAGTTATTACTTATAAATAAAATAAAAATAAAAAGTTGATGTATCAGCTTGAAAATTAAAAACATGGTTCCTATTTGTACAAGCTTATTATAACTATTATTTCAATGACTTTCTGCACCAACCCTTTAAAACTTCTCATATAATCAAGTAATCATTGTTAATAAGTTATTTATCTGATAAGTACTTAATGCATTTACGATCTGATCATCTGATAAATACTTACTGCATATTCTGTTTATAAGTATAAACAAACCCCATAATAATGTTCAAATAAGGTATACCATCCCTTCAACTTTCTTATACATTTAGAAACTCCTTTTTAGAAAAAATTATAAAGAAAAATTAGCTTGTTTTTAGAGTTGAGGTTTCGCTGTCTTTCTACATATCCGATCCTATATAGAGCCAGACTTCTTTTACTTGGTTAATCACTCTTCCCCAGCCTTAACAAGCTCTCTATACATAAAATCAAAAAATATGATTCCATATCTTGAACTCTTCGGATTGATTACTCACAATTGATTACAACAATTTTAAAAATTGTTTATCAATTCGAGAATTCAAACTATAGATTACTTAACCTATCAAACTATTAACTATCCTGTGTATTACTGTATGTAAATTTTTTTACAACAACAAACAAAACAAAAAAATTAAAATAAAATAAATAAATAAAGGACTCTATGTCAAACTGTATATAATATGTACATAAATAAGTAAAGTACATATATATATGTAATACCTTGTATAGAATAAAAAGATTTTTCAATATAATAATGATTATAATGATTACATTTTTGTATACTTTAAAGATATCGATAACTATATATGATATTGATTACACATTGTACAGAATATATATATGAATGCATATATATATGCATACATATATATGCGTGAAATATATGAACTGTATGTACATAGTATTTATGTACTATTATTTTGTTCTGATAGTAAAGCTTACAAGTAAACACTTTAAATTGTTGATGACATCGTTAACTTTTTTTTTTTGTTATTCTTGTTTTTGTTGTTGTTTTTTTTTAATATTGTTATTGTTGTTGTTTTTTTTATTTGATTCAATACCCAATATCCTTCCGATAACAATGGCTAAACAAACGATGTAATTGTCTATGTTAGTTTATTGTTATTTCATATCAAATATATATATATATATGCATATAAGTAATATATAAATAATAATATTATATATTTACAAGAATAAATATATTATGTACATATTATATGAAATATCGTATCATTTATTTTAAATACAACAACACATTTTTTTTTTTATATTATATTATTGAAAAAAAAGGACATTTTGGACAACAACAAAATTAATAAAGAAAAATTGTAGTAATTCTCAAATTTTTCGGAAATTTTTTATACACTTATCTTTTGATTTTGTTTATAAAAAATTTTTTCAACTTGCAACAGGAGTTACACCTCAACACAAATGAATGCCCAACATTTTAATACTTTTCAATCAAGTGAAGGACTAAATTCAAAACAAAAACACTTCGCACTTGTATAGCTGCAGACACATCCAAAATACCTAGCCACAGAGTTTATTAATATCCACACATTTAGCAAAGTCAAAAACCTGTTGGTTGGGATATAAATTAAAAATAAAAATCGGTCCTTCCGGTAACCTTATGTTTAATATTTACCAAGAAGATCATTGTTCTATCCATGATGTCTAACAAAATCCATAGTTTCACTGATAACACCATTCTTGATTTTTACTAACTTTTTAAGAGAGGCTGTTGCTTCCTCAGCATTGGTAAATAATATGACGAACCAAAGTTTTAAGTTCTTTAAATAATGACCAGTGGGGATTCAAGATATAATACAAGATACAATAATTCAAGAGTGGGGAGACGTGTACAGAGCAAGTTTTAATTCTTCAAAAACTCAAAGTTATCTGTTATCAACCTATCGAAACTATTCTGCACCTCGTATTTCGTTTCGGAATGTTAGTATTGAAAACTCCGAATTCTTACAAATCTTATGGAAATGGAAATAAAAGGAAAATTTTTGTAGATCGAAGATATATTTTCGGTCGCCAAGAAATGCCTGGGATTCTTAAGCAGGAGTTTGATATATTTTGCGTCTCCAAATCTACTTCAAATTTATTAAGTTTACATTCGGCCGAGACTTAATAAAATTCTCACAAATTTGTTGGAGCACCCAGCACCTCTCTTCAATATCTGGATAGCTCAATCTCATTCATTTACTGTATAGTTTTTTCAAGCTAGAACTCTGTAGTATAGGAATTCTTTTATAAGTGATTCCGCGAAATTGTGTAACACATTACCCTGTATGTATTTTCCAATATTTATACAACACAAGAAAATAGTCAACTTAAATACCTTCTAGGTTTCCCATTTAACCTGTGATGGACATATACGTCTCATTGTTACTTTTCACCAATTATACTGCGAAAATGGGATAGATACTTATCTCAATATCTTGGCTGCGGGGGTAGATTATTTTAGGTAGTAGAAATCTCACAGTACTGGTGGGGTCTAGTGCTTCAGGTGATCAACTTAGTACCCAATTCTGTAATAAAAATGATAAACCATTTACGATGAATCCCAAAATATGGCAAATTAATATATCGGGACTATTTTTGGATCTATTTAGGGCAGGCTTATGAGTCAAAAGAATAATATTATGAAAAGAATATATACATACAATAGGAAATTCGTCACACTATCAACGCTTAGCATAAGTCCTTCCTCTTTTCATTTGAAAACTTTATATGTTGTATTATTTTATCGCCCAAATAACGGTTTACGGTAAAATATGAATCACAATTTTCTAAACAAACACATTTCACATGTTTGTATATGTATAGGAATATTTATATGTACATAAGGTTCATGATTTAATTAAACATTTATAATCAAATAAAAATAAAACAACATTTTTTTTGTCTAATGGTGGAGCTTCTGTCCACTAAACTAGAATACAGGATTTCAATAGATAGAAAAATTAGAATTTCATATACTTTCTAATGAACTCTATTATTATGCAATGAACAATGAAAAAACAACAACAATGAAATTCAAATTTATCTCTCGAATAGAATATAAAAAAAAAACAAAAAAAAAAACTGATAAATTTAATATTAATTCTGTGAAAAATTGAACGCATTATTAAAAAAAAAAAACAAAATAAAACAAAAAAAATTTAATTTAATGCCTTGAAATCCATTAAAAAATAAATATTTACCGTTATATAGGATCAGTGAATTATATTATTATTATTATGTTATCTATTTTATGAGAAATTCTGTTAAATTTTTTTTTTTAATTTAATTGGAAAAGTTCATTTAATTTTTGTATCAGTTTTTATAGTGTTAAATAAATATGTATTCTATTAAATTAAATTATTTTTAATGTATGTGTGACACGTATAAATGTGTGTGTAGATTATTCTAATGAAAAAATTTTGAAAGTGTTGAAGTTGTATAACAAACTTTAATTTTAAAATACATTATTACATTTAAAAATTGTATTTTTTATGACATTCATTGGAATATCAAATGTTTAGAATTAAAATACAGTTATGGTAATTGAATTTGGTGCAATGTTTTGAAATATAAAACAGAACGAGATCATTATTCAAATTTCTTATTAAATGAAATTGGGTTTGATTTATTTGGTGCAGAGTCACAACTTTCATAGCCAGAACCAGAAGTTTCATTGGGACTTTTGACCCAATACAATAGATTAAAGTTTCGTAGGACTTTTGTCCGTTTTTGAGAATTTTGTCCCAATGAGACTTCTGGCTATGTGAGTTTTGATCCTACACCATTTATTTACTTATTTAATAGGTACCATGATACATGAATGGACCAGGTAACTGTAACCACTGTTTTCAATTTGAAATGTGGGGTGCTATTATGATATAAGTTATAATTTTTTATTATAATTTCTAATGTACTATGATCTGACCAGGGTTTGAATTCAAGACTCTTCGTTTGAAAGGTTGATGTCCTAACCGACATTGACATACAAGTTTAATGCGGGATTATTGGGTCGTCAAAATCAAATTCTAAATAGAAATAAAATAGGAATATACAAAAGATGAAGTTGAAGGCATACTGCACACTAATATCAAATATTATTAAAATTGTATAGAATATATTTTCCGTAGCTGTAACTAAAAGGACTTGATCCTATTAACAAAATAAATATAGTATAAGATTTTCACTTCAGAACTTTAAAAAAATTCGATTTAGAAATTTGGAATAACTGTAAACTATATTGAAACTATTAAATGGCTCCATTACTTAATATTTTGTAATTAAATTGGATAAATACCTAACCTATGACTCAATGACAACAAAAGTGCATTCTAATTAACAATTAGTTATTAACATTATTATATATGATTATTAGAAAATTGCATTATAAAAGTCGTAAAAATGAAGTATTCTATTCAATATATCTAATCTATTGTTAGTGTTAATTGGACATCATTTTAATCGTTTTGATTCAAAACTTAATTAGAATTAAGACAATGAAGCTTTTCATTGAAAATCTTAAAAACTTAATTAAAGTAGATCACAGAATATAGATTGAATAGATTCAAATACATAATCCTACTACAATGTTAGTAAAGGCAGTACGACTTGACCAAAATGAAAGTAGTTATATATTAAATTTAAGTGTTACTACTTTTTAAACATGCAAAATAATGTCTAAATTCAAAATTAAACTTATTCGAAATTATTTTAATAAGACTTCAACTTATAAGATTAATATCAATTCTAAAGTATAATTTGAATTTTAATATAATTATTATACGCATTGTTGTATGGTATTATTGAGAAATTGATATTGAAAATTGACGCCGTGAAATAAGATTCTGTTAAATAAAGCCCTTTGGGTGTTATTTCTCTCATAAATAAGAAATGACACCCGCGGTACTATTTTTCTTTCAATTTAACTTTCGTCTTTTTCAGAAATAACACAAAAAATAGAACATTGAATTAAAAGAGAAATAACACCCGAGCTTTTATTCTCTAATGAGAAATAACACCACGCAGTCTTATTTTTTTTACTTTTGCATATGAAAGGCATTAAATTTTTAAATTAGGAAGAATTTTAAAAATTGCATTCGAAATTAGGGTATTCCCCTTTTCCAGAATCTTCCTATATGTCCAGGTGAAATTTGGAATTGAGATATTTTAAAGTTAAATTCAAAATTCTGTGCAGTTCTAGAAGAATTTATATCTGGAATTGTGGAACATCTATCTTACTTATGAATCTAACTCTAAGATCTCTCTCTCTAGAATATAATTAATATTATAAAAGTTAACCTCCTGGGATTTTTATTTCTCAAGAGATCGAAAATTTAATTGAAAGAGAGTTAACACCCCTGTGGCGTTATTTCAAAAGAAGTTGTAACTGAAGTTATTAATTAATATGAAAGAAAATACACCATAGTAAGAGTGGACAATAGTGGACTATCAACGTCCTTCTACGAAAATCTATTGATTAATACACAATTTAGCTTTTACCAACTTATAAGTAGAGATTCAATTCAAAAAAAAAGTGGTTGTTTTAAATCTTTCTTGAATAACTTTATATAACTAAAAAAAAATTATATAATCTTTACATAATACATGTATTTATCTACAAGATAATCTTTTATTAATAAATTATTTTATACTATGCTTATCTTTTTTATTATTTGTTCATTTGAAAAATTTATAGATTTATTAGAAAAAAAATTTATAAATACTAACTTTAATATTATATAACCCCAAAAAAAAACCATTGAATAGAATTTAATTATATACATATAATTAAATTTATAAAACAATATTTTAATATAAATCGATTTTCCAAAATCCAAATTAAAATCCATATTTTTTATATTATATCGCCTAGCTCCTTTCTTTTGATTTGATTTAATTCACAATTGGGTTTAAATTTTGCACTTACATATATAGTATATATATATATCTAAATATGATTGATTTTATATTGTAATTTTTTCCATTTTCTATTATAAATATATGTATATATATATATATATATATATATATATATATATATATTCAAATAATTATTTAATATAAAGTAATATAAAAAGAAAATTTATATTCATATTTATGAGTTTTTCCAAAATAATATAATAATATGTACATTAATTTAATTCTAATAAATATATATATATATATATGTATACATATATATAAAAAATAAAACTATGAATAAATTTATTTATATGAAAACTTTCCGTTGCCTACTACTCCCCGCTTTCTCTACTCTCCCCCTTTTTCTATTTGAATAATTATTGAATTTCAAATAAATCAAATTTTTCTAGTTAAGGTCCACCTCTTCTTATTAATGGGGATTTGATGTATATATGAAAAAATTATAATCTGATCCATATTTTGAATGAATGAATGAATGGATCATGATTATATATTCATTCTTTTAATTCGATTTTCTATAAATCATTTATATATTATAATAATTTTGAATTCAAAACGCGTTGAAAAATTAATTTACAGAACTTGGACAATATTTATATATATTTGTATATATATATATATATATATATCCAATACATTCGCATATAATATGTAAATTAATGTTAAAGATAAAGGATAAAAATATAAATTAATTTAATATATACCTACTAAAACCAACATTTATCCAAACTTTATCCTCCACAGATCTTCTCGGCATATACTTAAGAGTTGGTTTTGAGGCATAATACCAGAGCATACGAAATTTCAGTACTTTGATACTTAAATAAACTAGCCAGTACCAGTACAATTACTGGAAAAAAATATTCAGTAAAATTGAGGTAATGCTATTGGTACTGGGAAAAATACAAGTAGCAGTGTCTATACTGGTACTGAGAGTTAAAATTATTTTAAAAACCATACTGGTAAGTACTTTGAAGCACTGTTAAGTACTGTTAAGTATTTTTAAATGAGTATTGGTAGTATTGGCAAGTACTGTTAAAGTAATGGTAGTTAACTTGTACAGGTATTTGATTCGTACAGGTACTTCAAAAACATTAGCTCTGCATAATACGCAGAAGATTATTTTTAGGCATTGATTCCTAAAAATGTTTAGCTTCTTTGTATGATTGCTAGTAATTAGCCATATTTTACTGCCATATATATATTATCACACCAGCTACTGGTACTGGAAAAAATACAAATACTGAGAGATACAATTATTTGGTAAGTAATGTTAACATACATGTAAGTACTTTTAAGTACCGTAAAGTACTGGTAAATACTGGTTGGTACAATGTTAATGATTATTGGTAATACTGGTAAGTAACGTAAAATTAATGGTACTTGACTTGTGCTGGTAATTAACTTGAGCTGGTACTTGACTTGTGTAGATACTGACTTGTACTGGTACTTGATTTCTACAGGTACTTAAAAACGGTAGCTCTGCATAATATATAGAAAATTATTTACAAGCATCAAGTTTATAAAATCTTTGATCTTATTTCTAAGACTGCTAATAATTAGCCATGTTTCACTGTCATTATATATTATCACTCGTAGCTTCTTTTGTAAAATTTGCTAGTAGTAAACCATTTTTCACCTTGATTTTAGCACAATAAAACTGATAAGAATGCACAAATTGAAGATTGTCAGCTTGTTTCTTAAAATATAAAAGGTTTCTCCAATATTCGTTAATCTTCCGAATACACTACCCTTCTTTTCTGTTGTTTTTTTATTTAACCATAAAATACTATCTAATGGTTCCTTCATCTGTATGCCTAAGAATTTATTTCCTAGACACTCGAGCTCTTATATATCTTCAAATGTATCAACCATTCGAGGCATATATCGTCAACATATTCTTAATCATCGATTTTATCAACAACTTTCCTATGAAAGATCTACTGAATCTGCTCCAGGAAATCAGTATTAAAATAATTTTAATTAATACCTATGTTTGGAAATTTTTGGGGGGTTAAAGCAATCCTACATTATTGACTTATAAATCTCAAAATCCCAAACCATAGTTCCTTTTCCAAGAACGTGATGTAAATGCAGGATGTACGGTTATAAAATAGTGCAAAAAAACTGTTGTTTTAAAAACGAATTGTTCCTATTTTTGGAATGTAATTATATTTTCATTTTCGAATATTGTATTTAACACTATACTTTTTAAGTTATAATTCCAGTTATAACTGTTATATTTTTAAGTGCTTTTATACAAAATCTGATTATCTTGGTAAAAAGAAAATTTCTTTATTTTCTTTTTTTTTTAATGAAAAATAACAGGAAACTTTTAGCACAAAATTATATGAATTAATTGTTCTTTTTAAATACTATTTTTAATATTTTTACTAGTATAGCGATTTTCTTTTTTTTAAATGAAAATTTGATTAAATTTTTTTATTATTTTAAGACTTTTTCGCATTTTTTTTTGTATCATTCGAAACCATTAAAAATCTATTTTTAACTTTTTTGTTTTATTCATCCACGATTCATTTGAAAATGCTGAACTTTTTAATAAGTTGAAAGATTTTTCCGTTTAATTTTCGTTTATTAAAAAAAAAATCGTTTTTGTTTTACGTTTTTACGATGATTTTTCATTAATATTTTTCATTTCAATTTTTATTATTAATTTTGGTTTTTTTTAGTTTTTTTTCGTGTTTTTTCCTTTTTTAATTTTAATTTTAAGTGAAAATTTTCAGAAAATTATTAAATTATCACAAAAGAAATAAATTGCTTGTTATCTTTTCTCTCCCTCTATCACTTTATCAAAAAAATATTTTGTTTCGTTTTCTAATTGAATTTATGAAATTTTTCTTTTAATGTTGTCTCAATTTAGAAGAATGCACATATATATTTAAATATATTTAGTAAGTATAAGAATTCTGAATTAGCATTGAAAATCTTTTTTGAAAATTTAAAAAAGTCTAATTAAAATTCGGATATTAAATTTATAGTTAATTTTCAAAAATCTAAATAAGAAAGTAGGTGAAGCTTAAGTTCTGGAAAGAAAATAAGATTTAAGTGTCTATAGTGAGAGATTTACTTTTAGAAAGCGTTCCATAATCTGGGTTTAGTAGTTCTTTTTTTTAAATCACGTTTATTAAAAATTTTGTTTTTTCTTTTAAATCTTATTTTTAGGAAATCTTATTTTAGGATGTCTCGTTTTTCAAATTTTTTTTAGAAAATCGCTTTTCTTAAAAAATCTCAATTTTTAATGAAAAATATCGGGTTTTTAGAATTCTCAATTAGAGACAAAATCAGAATTTTGAACTTTTTCCAGAATATATAAAAAAAAAGAGTTTTTATAAAAAGAGATTTTCCAAAAACCTGATTTTATTAAACAGGATTTTTTAAAAATGATATTTTCTGAAAACGAAATTTAATAACCAGATTTTTTAAAAACTGAATTTCTGAAAACAGGATTTAATAAACTGAGATTTCAGAACCAACCCTTATTGTTATTTTGAGTCATAATATCTTATTATTTATTCCGGGTTTTCTATACCTATATGGGTGTTTTAACAGCTACATAATAAAAGTCTCGAAGTCTAAAGGCTTAAAAAATAAGCCAACTTGAAAGTTTATAAACCTTAAATGAGGAAGCAAAAGGTTCCTCGGGGATTTATGAAAAATTTAAAATTAAGTTTTAAAACAATTATTTATTTTTAAAGTTCACATATTAAATTCAAATACAAATAAGTATAAAAACTTTATAACAATATTATAAATTGGATTCTTCCCTATTTCGAAAATGCGGATTTTTCGATAAACTAAAAAACCGCTTTTAATTTAAAATTTCGCACGCAAGAATACATAAATGGCCCGGAAATCGATTTTTTGTTAGAAAAGTGCAGTCAATGACCAAAGGAGCTATGTTCTACACATAACACTGTTATTCATCATAGAAAATTCGAAACAATATTTTGTAAAAAAAAAGGTGTTAATAGCCTTTTGAGTTGCCTAAACACATTTTTCTAAAATAACACACCTTTATAGTTTCCATATCTCTAAAATGACTCACTTTTCGTAAATTCGGGGTTTTTTTTACATGTGAAATATTGGATCCGACCATGGTTATTTATGGAAAATACCAAAAATTTGTCAAAATGTCTTACAGCTCCTTTATCTACCCGAATCTTAAATTCCAACATAATATTTTAATATTTAAAAAAAATTTTAAACGAATATTTAAAAATTCTAAAATTTCTGGATTATTAAACAAAAAAAAACTGTGTAAAAATAAAAGAAAATATTAAAAAAATTTACAAAGATGAAAACAAAAGAATTATAAAAAAAAATATAAATTTGAAACAAATATTTTTTAAAATTGCTTTACAATTAATTTAACACAAAATTAGTTTTTTTTTAATTTTCAACTTCTTGTAATCAAATAATAATACAAAAATATGTAAATAAATATATATATGTATATATATATATATAAATATATATATAAATATATATATTTACCTATAAAAAATACCTACAAATATAAAAGAAGAACAAACCTTTTGATTACTTTAAATTTTCATTTAAAAGAAAAATTAATAGATTTCACTCCCTATCTGTTATTTTGTTGTTGTTGTATTTGTTTTTATTTTCTCTTTACCTTTCTCTTCTGTTAAATGTTAAAAATCTTTTTATTCTCATTCTTTAATAAATTATAAAAGTGAAGTTATAATAATTATTATTTTATTAAATTTCTTTTTTAAAGTTTTTCCTTTTTTTCGAGGGTGTTATGAATACAGGAAAATTGAAATATAATACTTGGGCCCTTTTTGTGCCAGCCACGTGTTTTGATGCCACGCAAACTTAGCAAAAAAAATTATTATTAGATAGATGATAAGTGGCTGGCACAATAAGGGTTAATATTTTATACTAATTCAAAAATTTTATGATTAGTAAAAATTATTAACTTATCAAAAAGTGATATTATAAATTATAAGTGATGATTGGTGCAATAGGGCTCTGGTAAAATAAAAAAAATATGCAGCCTGTCTCATGTAAACTATAACTTTAAAGGAAGAACAAGTACATGATTTAGTGGCTGGAACGCATAAAATTGAACTTGAACTTAGGTATCGCCTTTTCAAATAAAACTTTGGCCTTAACTCATAGTTTTCTTTGAAAAATTTAAATTTCAGTTCTACCTTATGCATTCGACTAAATAAATCATGTTTTTGAATAAACCTCCACTAAGGGTTGATTATAGATTTAAATATGAAGTCATCACATTAAGGTACATTAAATCTCTAAATTTTTTAAAATATATACCATTAGTACCGATTTCGCCATCTAGTGGCCGAAAAATGCATTACAAAATTTTCTTAACATTTGGTACCATTTTAATTAAACCGTTATATTTTTCACGTAGGACAATAAACTTGAGCAATTTGGAACCTAGTTTTATTTAAAATCTAACACTGCAATATCAGCAATCTAAGATGCTACTCTAAATATTTAACTTACTTTAAAATATCTCATGATTCAGAATCTAGGATATTCGTTTATATATAAGTATTTTAGAAAGTAAGTCAATACCATCAGATATTATTTTTTAAAGAGCTTCTTAATACAGAAATTAATATTCGTCCCTAATATTTTAAAGCATTTTTTGACATATTCACACAAAACATCTAAATTGTTATTATTATACTGACATGACATTGTAAAGTCTATCTTACTATATATTATAAATATAAAGAAGGTTTTCACTATTTGAATTGTACTGTACATCTAATATTAATATTTCAAGTTTAATTTGAAATATAATTAAAAAAACAATCAAAAATGACAATCCAAAGGCACTTTCCTTCACTATTTTCTCTCTTAAATTATTTATTTAATTTTAGTTAATTATACTGTAAAGTTTAATATTAAATTAAAATATTTTTTTATTACATTTAACATTCAAAGAAAAGATGAAAAGTAGATTTTTCAAAAATTTATAAATGCAGGCCATAGTAAAAGTTTTAAATATTTTATATTCGGAATTATACATAAAAAAATTATAAAATGAAATTTTATCTGCCTGTCTGTTAATCTGATTACAATTTTATTATAATTTCTATTATTTAGAATAAAATGCATATTTAATTTAGGATGTTGATTCATTAAAATGTTATATTTTAGTAAAAGAAGGCCCTTGAGTTGTACTACCTTTTACGAAATTTAAAAGCCCCTTTACGTCATTACTAAATCTAAATTTGAAATCTATCTCGGTTTACTTTACAAACTCTATCAAAATTTAAAGCCATAATTGGCTTAATGCAGGCCATGAATTAAAAAATTGAAAATTTACAACAGTAAAAATAATTTCATTGTAATTGTACATTAAATATACAAAATTTGCGTAAGGGAATTTATCATACATATCTTTTAAACGCTTGAGCTCGAAATTTGATAGCTTAAATCCAAGTTTGAAATCCATGTCGACTTACTTCATAAACTGATTATCAATTCAGTATATGCAACAATTCATAGTACAAGCCATGACTATCAAAATTTAAAGCCATGACTGGCTTGATGCAGGCCATGAATTAAAAATTTTCTAGTTTAAAGTACTTTTAAAATTATTTTTCAATTAAATATTTTATAATCAGTACTGAAATCCAACCCGGCCTCCCTTGGCAAATAAACCAAATGCTTACCCGTTACACCAGAGAGGCCTGTATTTATATTTTAAAATCATGTTAAATTGGGATTAATTGTTGATAGGTACAACAGAATTTAAAAGTTAATTACGTCATTTTTCATTTATGATTAAAGGTGAAGGTGAATTTAAAAACTTTTCTTTCTCTATCTATCTTATTTATTTTTTTTTGTAATATTTTTTTTTTATTTAATTAACAGATTCTTGTTAAAATTATTTTAAAATTTTATTATTATTATTTTATTATTGTTGTTCACAATTGCTCTTTTCCTCTTTTATAAAAAAGTTAAAAATGATTTATTACATTAAATTGGATAGGTAATCTTTCACTTAATTGAAATATGGACTAAAAAAAAACTTTGAAATTCATTTTAATTTTGTTTTATTTTATTTTTTTTGTATTTTTTTTTAATTAATTGTTGTATAATTTATTTTAAATTAAATTCCAATTTATATTATAAATTTAAAATTTAATAAGATATTTATGTATAACTTGTTAAGGTTGGATCAAAATAAGAATTATTACACTTATAGATATATATATATATGCATATATATAAGGATTTAATATGATTGGAAATTAAGTAAAGTAGGTATAATAACATCCATTATAATTCAAAAGTTTAATGAAAAATAAGTGTAATATGTTGGTGTTATTTATTTAAGGAATTTATTATAATATAGTTAATCGTAGTAAATAATTGAAATTATTTAATAAAATTCTTTACATTTATTTTGTATTTAATTAATGATAAAATTGTAAGGGCAATATTTTGAATCGGTAAAATTCATAGCTATGTATTTGTTTTGTATAAACTAAAGAATTTTGGAAATTAAATAAGTGTACGGGTATATTGACTTTAGTACGGTGCTTGTTACAAAAGGAAGTAAGCACGGCTGGGTGGCACAGTGATTGAGTGCTGACGCTTCATGCGGAAAGGCCCGGGTTCGAATTCCAGTGAAAGTGAAAAAACTTTTCTGGTTTTCGACTCGACTCAGCTACCATTCGCCATTGGGATCAAATTAATGGGTTATTCGTATTAATAATTATATATATCTTTAATTAAAAATACTGTAATATGGCAAAATAAACAAATGCAAAACATAAATAATTTAATTCAATAATATAACTCGCAGATATAGAATACCATATACTCAAGTACAGAATATTACAATATAAACAAAAATAGAATTTTAAATATTGAAAATCTAAGACGTTTCTACACGTTATAAGGCCTAGAACTACCTCATGTTTAAATTGTATGTGCAATTTAATAAGACCAATTCTAGTAACACGAATAGAATATGATTCCGTGTTCCAACATGTACCTACGGTATAGACAGGCTTATTAGCCTAACAGTTGAACAGAAAAAGTCTTAAAAAAATCAAGACATGGTATATATTTTTCATCGTGTTTTTGATCATTCTATTTAGTATATATATTTTTGATCGTGACTCCTCAGTCGATTCAGTGATGCCCGTCTGTATATAAACACGGTAATTGAAAAAAAATGATACTTTTAAAATCTCAATAAGATAAGAATAAGTATACCTCCTTAAAAAAGTAGGTCTTTTAATTGAAGTTTCACTGTTAATTTCATTGTGCATATCTTTAGGGGAACAAGTTTTTTATAGTTTCGACTTCATTTCACTTTAGTTTTTTTTTTAATTCCAATCTTATAAAACACAAAAAGAAAAGCCTGTGGAAAAGAATAAATATTTTTAATCGTAATTTCTGAGTTGATTTAGCGATGTTCGTCTGTCTGTAAACACGGTAATTCAAAAATAATAATGCTTTGAAAATCTTAATGAAATTTATACTGTATGTTACTAACGATTAGGGGTTAGGTAACTAAAACTGAAAATAAGGCGGCTATTACAAATGAACGAAATCGGACCATGGATTCCAAGTCTGAATAAAAGGAGGACACCCGAACATATCTCTGAAACCAAAACATAAAACCTTCGAATATGGTGTTCCTTGTGTCTCCAAGATTTGGTAACAACTAAAGCGGTGGTTCGACTATCTCCTACATAATTCCGAAGACTTAAAATCATATTTCGGAAATAAAAAAAGATAAAAACTTGAAAATTGTTTCCTTTTATGTTTTACAGGCTTATTAGCATGTAAATTATTTTATAAGTATTAAATATTTAAAATAGATTACGGATATTTTATTTAAATGGAATCTTTCAGGTGTAAGGTATTACCAAGTTGAATTTTGATTATTTGCTTTCAAAATTATTCCATTATTAATTATTGCTCGTATCATGAAATCAAGCAAAAAGATTACTTATAGTGGCTAACAACTTTAAAGCAAGATATGTAACTTTTAAAAATCAAAATAATAAAGCGTCGATTTTTTATAACTTTAAGTTTATGAACTTTTAATTATTATAAATTTTTTTAAAAAGCATGTTTATTAAATCAATAACCTTCTCCTGTTCCTTTTTCTAAGGGATTAACACTATATAATCAATCACATATGAAACTTTTTAATGAAAATTGATTTAGCACATTAGAAATCACTTCACTTTAGGTTCTTAACACACCTTCAAACGCACTAAAGAATAAGGAATTTCGATTTGGTGACATTAAAAGTATTCGAATTCTCACTTTTTCTAAATTCTTTCAAGATAAAAGCGAGTTTCTGACCCAAACGAGCATTCCATGTCTTAATACACTCGCCTACTAAGTCCCTTATTATCAGTTATATATTTCGAATTAATCAAAAGAACCTTCTAAATATTATTTTAAAAGTTAACAATAAATTATTTAATTACATTTTAAATCCTTTCAATAAATTACTATACCCCTGTGATTTATTGATTTTTAAGACAAAATTGTTAATTAAACTTTTACTATCCAATTAATTACAAATCAAGATAATCAACTGATCTGCATTTCTAAAAGCTGTTAGAAACAGCATCTAAAGTAATTCTAACCTTGATGACTATGGAATTATTATAACTCCTTTTTTCCCAATTTTCAAGTATTTTTATGACGATTCAAAATTTCGAATAGACCAAAGTTTTTTTTCCAATTTACAATTTAAACTTTTTAATTTAAAAACAACTTTCTTCATTTTAAAATCAGACGATTTTTTTTTCATCTAAAAATCTAAAGATCAATTTTTAGTGTCTAGTATTTAATAGATATTATACTAAAAAAAAAAAATTAGATATTCTACTAAATCATCATGAAAGCAGTTATTTTCTATGTCAAAGCCATTGCTAACATTTCAAAAAAATGAATTGGAAAAAAAAAACAGTTTACAAAAACTTTAAGTTGTATGTAAAAGAAAGATAATCTGAGATATCTAGGATTCCATACTTGAAAAAAATTTTCCAAATATCTACAGTTTTTTTTTTCAATTTTCCAAACAATTAAATAATTTTTTTTCAATATTTCCATTTTTTTTCCAATTTTTTTCCAAAAACTTTTTAGACAGTTTTTTCATGGAACTAACTAATGCGTATTACTAAGTTTATGAATTTAAAAGTTTAAGCATGCATACATTACATATATACATAATACATAATGTACATAAATTTTAAAGAGATTTAAAGAGTTTTTTAAATATTATACATTAATTTTGCAAATATATAATTGAATTGAATTGAATTGTTAAAAAAAAAAATTTATAAATATATATAAAAAGTTCAACTCAGTTCAATTCAATTGAATTCAAACCGTTCGTTAACAATTGAATGTATTCAGCTTTTCCTTTTTTTAAAATTGACATAACGGTACCTACTGTTATTTTTTTTTTATTGTAAGTACTCGTATTTTATACTGCGTTCAGAATTGGTATTATTGTATTCTGACCAATAAATTAAAGTCTTAATGTCAATTGTTTTGAAAGCTGTAATGTTGTTTTTTTTAATTCATTTTGTTCATTCAAAAAAAAAAATAAACACTACCACATCCCATTTTACAATTGAAAGTTGTTCATATAAATGCGAATTTTTTTTTTTTGCAATTAAATAGAGTTGAATCTCGGGAAAATGTTCCTCCTTATCTGTAAATTGAATATCTTATGTTTTTTCAAATACAGTTCTTGTTTTTCATATGGGTGATAATAGCATATGCCATTCCAACACGTAGGCCTTGCGACCCGTTGTTCACCTACTTTCAATATTTATTTTTGGTTACCATGGGGATTTGTAAGAAAAATAATTTTCCCATAATTTTTTTTTCAATTAAAAAATTAATGATCCGTACGGGAAGCGAACCCGCCCCCCCTCGGTTAGTAAACCAAATGCTTACTCGTAAACACATCGAGGCTCCTTTTCACGTACAGTAATACAATCAAAAATCAAATATACGAACAAATTAATGGATTTGTGAAACCTGTAACCGATTTAAAAAAAAAATTAAGACGAACATGAACATCTTTCTTTTAAATTTATACCAACCAATTTTCCCTATCCCCTACTATCCTAGATATCATAAATTACTAAAAAATTTTTCACATCTATATCCTCAAAAACTGTACACTTGTCTCACTGATCAAACCCTTCAGTTTGCTTCAAAAAGGGTGGCGTTTGTGTATTAAAGTTGCATTTTACTTATAGGAACTACGAACAGCTCCAAAAAATTGCTTTTGAAGCTTTGCAGTTACCTCGTAAAAAAAGGAGAAATCAAAAAGAAAGAGTCAACGGCTTCTTTAGAATTAATTCAACATTTCGAAAATTTCTGTTGAACAGAAGGATATCTAATCCTAATTGTAGTCCCACTGTGCATTTAATTATGCATATTTTTAAAAAATCAGAACTTCTAAAATTTATCTGTTACTCTGTGATTTGATTTCCCATTTCAAAAAATACAGGACTCAAAAAATTTAAAAATGTTTACAATATATCCTAGAATTAGTAGAGTCTTTAAACCTAGCTCTAAATTAGATTCCATGTCATACAACAGGAAATGTTAATTATAAGAAGGTAGGGGGTTTATCCTGTAATCTGAATATAGTTCCTTTAATAGTTGGAATAAGTATTGAAAAGAGCCATATACCCAAATAATTGAAATCACTGTAGCCCATGTATTTCTAAAAAAAAAAACCTATAACTTAAAAGTAGCAACTTCCACTCAAAAATCTTCATTCTAAAATAATTTTAAATTCCAATTCCAATATCTTTCAAAACCTACCCAAATTATCAATTTTTAAAAAATAAGTATAGCTCCTTAAAAAACGGGGTCCATTAATTGAAGTTTCACTGTAAATTTCATTGTGCATATCTTTAGGAGAACATTTTTTTTTGTAGTTTCGACTTCATTTCATTTTGGTGTTTTTTTCTCTCTTTCTTTCTTTCTCTTTCGCTCTCACACATTTCAATCTTATAATATACAAAAAGAAGCGCCTGTGAAGCCAAGTTACATAGAAGTTACAAAAAAAAAAAAAGACAAAAACAACAACTTAAAATAAAAAAATTCAATGTTTTGTAAATTTTTTTTTGTGCCAAGACATTGTACAGAACACCAAAAAAAAACTTTTCAGTTGATTTTTTCTTTTGTTTTCTGTTTTTTTTATCATTCCCACCATTGTTTAAAAAAAAATTCGGGATTATTTAAAACGAAAGCAGAGCAGAAAAAAAATCAACAAACGAATAAATGAACGCTTTTATCTCATTCTGCGTTTTTATACTTTTGTAAAAAAAAAACAGAAGCGCCTAAAAATATGTATTGATTTGATGTTAAACGTTAGTAACATTTAAAGAGAAAATTGAATTGTAATTAAAAACTGGAGGCGAACTTAATATGAAAATATATATATATTTTAACTATAAAACTTTCGAATTAAATAAATCACATTTTCCTTATAAAATTTTACAATAATTGTTTTAAGAACGAATCCATTAAAATAATTCCTGAATTTTTAAAGGCATTACAATGAATTCGAATTAAGTAGGTTTTTTTTCTGCAGAAATAGAGTTTTTAATATAATTCAAAATGTATTTTAAAAATAAAATAAAATTAATCCGATTTATTAATTAGCAAATATAACCTGGCAGAAGGATTTGTACATTGTTAATATAAGAGAATTTAAAAAAAAATTAGCCCTCTTCCTTAAGTACCTGTGCCCTTGATTCCAATCAATATTGTACCTCTTTCTATAAATCGTACAAAACAAATCGTTGTTCTCGTGGAATCAATATGAATTAAAGAACTCTATTTAATCGTGCACTGCAACAACGAACTAATCAAAAGAGGTTTAATATACATTCAATTTCGATGTAATACGAATATAACGGCTTTTCCTTAATAAGCGTGCTTCCCTGTTTTCTTTTCTATCAGTACAAAATTTAAAAGAAACAAAGTTTTTGATTACGGGAACTAATCCAAGGGGTACAATATTCATGCAGATTCTAATGTAATAAGAATATAACGGGGTTTTCCCTACTTCCAGTACAATATCGAAGAGGTACAGGATATTTGATCAGGAGAACTAATCAAAGGGTTACAATATTCATGTATATTTCAATGGAATACGAATATAACGGTGTTTTTCTTAATAATTTCTTTAAATAACGGTATTTCTTTATTTTACTTTTAAATCAATACAAAATCGAATATGTACAGGGGTTTGATTAGAAGAATCAATCAAAGGGGTAAAATATTTATGTAATTTTTAATAAAATACGAAAATAACGGTGTTTCCTTAATAATTTCTTTAATAACGGCTTTTCCCTATTTTCTTTGTTAATCAGTACAAATTTGAACCATTATTCGAAGCAAAGATGTTAACTTTGTTAGTATTATCTGCTAACATTAACAGAAATATTAATTTTAGACCAATTACAGTTCAACACTACTTAATGTAACTTTACGTTCATCTATTCTTGGCGACTTTTTGTATTTTCCACCCAGCATCAGTCCCAGTACCAAAAAAACCAAAAGTTCAATCCAACAATCGTCCAGTTAAGAAAATAATTATGTTAACAAACGCCCAATATAAAATCATTTACCACCTCTTTTCGGTTATACATCATCGCCTTAACTATATATATACATTAAATATTTTTCAACCAACTTTATAAAATTTTGTAAGTCAGTGAACAATTTTTTTTTACAGTTTTTTGAAAAATCTTCACGTAGAGTACAACAAAAGTCGTTTACAGCTAATATAAAAATAACACAAAGAAAAAAATAGGAGCTTCAGATACTTTATATATTGTTTTATTATAAATAAATGTGTGTTATGTAGATATAATTTTCTTTGTATATTGAAATAATATATATATGTATACGTTTACTGTTAATTCTTTAATAGGTTTTTATTTTTGTACTTATTGTTATTTTTTTTTTTATTATTTTATCGTGACTAAATCTATTGGATTAACACCGGGACTCTTATTTTCATTAAGTCAATACTCTTGTGAATATCGTAACGTTTTTTGAATACTTTAGATATGGGATTCATATACAAATATCAAACAAAATAAAAAAAAAGTAAAAAAAAAACAACAACAACAACAAAAGTAAAACTTAATAATAAAATAAGCTCATAGATGAAAAGCTCAGCAGGGGATTTTTGTATTTTATTTTTTTTTTTATTTAGAGCAGCTCTAAAAATTGTTTTTAACTGCTACTGAATTTAACTTAAAAAAAAAAATTAGGTTTTATTATTTACAATTTTTTTTTACTTTCTTTGTTGTTGATCCCATGACAGAATTGTTAAAATAATATTGTGGTAGTTTATTGGTTCTGTTGCCTTAAAAAAAAAAATTTAAACAGAAAAGCCAAACAGGGGGGGTTTGATACCTACCATTCTTTTGTTAAAATTTTAAAAATATAAAAAAAAGCTGTATAGTCTATTGTTTAACCTTGTAATCGTGTCAGACTTCAGAAACTTTAATTCTTTTATATAATGACAATATGAATATATATATATATAGGGTTTGTTGTATCACAAAATTTAACAATTAAAATTTATGTTCAATTACAAAAAAAGGAATTAGGTTGGTTAAAGAAAAATTATATTTTAAATATTTGCTGTGAAGGACACCCCTGGTTCGCACTTAGTCACTTTGTACTTTTGTAAACTTAATACCAGATGGTGTCCAATTCTAGTGTTACCTGTTTTGTTTAAAAATTAATTTAAATCAATTTATTCCAGCAATTTTACAAAACTAATTTTAAAATATTGATGAATTTAATAAGTGGGGTAAATGTTATATTAAATTTAATTAAATTTAAAAGAAGAAAATCAATGGAATCTATTTATAGCAATTTATTAATTTATTTATAATTAGTACCCGGGCAATAGTTAATATTGCCTGATATTATTATAGTCCTTTACCTATTTGGCAGTTGACCATGGGGATTTGTAAAATTTTTAAAATTTAATTGAAATTTGTTACATATCTACAATATATAAAATCATTAAAATTTATTCAAATTTTATGAATTATAATTCTATGAAGAATAAGTACACAATTTTTTTAATTCCTGAAAACACTTTTTTTTTAATAAAATTTTCTAAGTAAAAGAGCGTTTGCTGGCCTTTAAGAGTAAATTTGAAGAAATTGCCCTCAAAGGATGTTATAGGAAATTTATAAAGGATGACGTAAGGAATGCAAAACCTATGATTAAATATCTTAACAAAAATATCAAAGTTAATATTAAAGATTCTGAATACATGAAGAACTTTGAAAATAACATCTCACAAATGATCCCATTCTTCACTACCCTGACTTTTCTAACTTATTCACATTAAAAACCGACGCAAGCTAATTTGTTCAAGGAGCTATTTTTCATATAATTGTGAAATGCTAAAAAAACAAACATCTATGGCTAGTGGCACGTCTAACGACAGTGAGGGAAACTACAACACTAAGTACCAAAAAATAGTTTCTAGGAATTTGATTGGCAACGCAATATCCATACTATTTTGTAAGGAAATTCTTCATCAAAACGTACCAACATTCTTTAGCATAGCTCATATCAATAAAAGAAACAAATTCAAGGCTTGTAGCTAGAGATTTAAATTACCAAAATAAGACTACCATATAATAGTATAAAAGCGGAGTTCAAAATGCAAACTTCGACCCGCTTTCAAGAATTATAAGCTGAAGATTCCTTTATTACTGAATCTAATTATCCTTGAAATATTAATAGGAAACATATCATCATCAAAAATACCAACTCTGATTCAAAATTAAGAGTTTATTGTGAAAAGTTTTAAAATTAAACCTAAAGTTAACCAAATTCAAGTCAATTATCCCGGTACCATATAAATGACAATTTTAAGAATAAATTTCATCCTATTTCTTAATACTCTATACTTATTCATGTGCTATACTTGATCCTCAATTCTTATACTAATAAAGAGGCATTTAAACGTCTCCTTGAGAAAAACAGAAAATTACATAACAAGGAGACTGCACTATTATTAATATAATAAATAAAATTTTACTTAAACTGTTTTCTGGTAAGTTTTGAATAAATTCCATATCATTCATATAATTCAAGAAATAACAATTATCTTGTGCACTTTGACAAAACTCATAGTTCTGAAATTTTTTAAGGATTACATAACTGAACTTTTTTAGAATTACCTAGTTCTTGAAATTTAAAAATTTTATTTTACCACAAGACTTCAAACCCATATATTGACAAAAAAAAAACCTAGGACTTAAACACCCTCTCAAACAATGTTCTTGAAGAAACTTATAATTATAATAATATAATTATAAACAGGATCAATAGTCCTGGACATCTTCTATATTAAAATTAAATATCACAAAACTGAAGGTTTAACAATTAAATACAAGTAAAATAGTAAATAATTAAACTTTATTGCATTAATTCGGCAAGAACCCCGTAAAAGTCCTAATACATGATCAACTAAACTAACTATCTAATAATTAAGTTTTTTAGTACATTTTTAAAGTAAAACTTTAAATTTATAACATTTAATAAGGTTTTTTTTATTTAAATTTTGAAATTTACAAATTAAATACTTAAAAATTTTTAAAATTCATTAATACCAACTGCCAAACTACATAAAATTTCAAACAAAGAAACTATATACACAATACCTATTTAATATAATTAGTTTAATAATGTTACAAAATATTAACTTAATCCTTATTCCAATTTTATACGCTTTGACATGGGGATTTTAATCATAAGTTTTTTTTTTTTTTTTTTTTTGTCAATTTTAATTCGACATTCATTCTTTTATACTTAATTATTACTCCATATAAGTATAAGTATAGATACGATATAACAATAATACATATAGTATGTCCCATTCCCATTATTTCACTCCCATCCATCTATTTTTCTATCGAATATTTATTTCTTTTTTTGTATCTTTCGATGATTTTGCACAAAATTAAGATAAAACTTATCATCATCATGATTATCATTTTAACCCCCATCAATTTCA
>CAUJBZ010000271.1:0-18942 GCA_963082915.1 Dolichopus griseipennis
ATTTAACGCCAATAACGTCGAAAGCCAATATCAAAAGATGCCTAAATTAAGGAAGCAATCCAAGAACAACGTCGTTCAAATAAGAAATACCATCTTCATGAGTTAAGACGAAATCCGAGTAACACATTAGAATATTCAAAACGACGGGAAGATCTGGAATACAAAACTGTGGAGCAAGAAAGAAACACAGCTTGCATCCAAAAAAAAGACAGGATCAAGAATATAGGGAAGCAGAACAAGAAAGAAATACATTTGATCACTCGAATCGAAGAAAAGATACAGAATTAAAAAAAAATGAGCAAGAGAGAAAAACGAAAGCTTATTTAAGAAAGCGGAAAAATCCAAAGATTAAACAAAATGAGCAGAAGAGAAACACGCTTGAACATTCAAAGATAAGAAAAATTCAAGATTATAGGGCAGTACAACAGGAAAGAAATACCCTTGAACATTCTAATCGAAGTAACGATCCAGAATTAAGAAAATGGAACAAGAGAGAAATTCGAAAGAACATTCAAAAAAACGGAAAAATCCAGAGATTAGAATGAATGAACAGAAAAGAAACACGCTTGAGCATTCAGAGCGCAGAAAAAATGCAGAATATAGGGTGGAGGAGCAGAAAAGAAATACCCTTCAGCACTCTAATCGGAGGGAGGATCCGGAAATAAAAAAAAAATGGAGCAAGAGAGAAATACGAAAGAACATTCGAAAAAACGTAAAAATCCAGAGATTAGAATGAATGAACAAAAAAGAAATACGCTTGAGCATTCAAAGCGAAGAAAACATTCAGAATATAGGATAGTAGAACAGGAAAGAAATACTTTAGAACAATCTAATCGAAGGAAGAATCCAAATTTAAAAAGACAATAACAAGAAAAAAATACACGCTCCCATTCAATTAAAAGAAGAGATCTTGAATATAAAAGAGCTGAACAAATCAGAAATACAATAGAGAAACAAAAACAAAGATCAGAGGTGAAAGCTAAAATGCAGGATTTAACTTTCAAAAAAAATTGTAGAATTCGATTGCGTAGGTGTAATAACTCTAATAGAATAAAAGAAAACGCAAAGCAAGCTGAACGAAACAGAACTGAAAGAGCTAATTTGTCTCCAATTTCTTTCCTAGAGCAGCAGGAGCAGCGACGAGAAGGAAGAAGATTAGATCTTTATTCAGAATATTTGAGAAAAATCATGGAAGGAGCAACAGAAATATGCGTTTGTTGTGGTGGATGTTTTGCTTCTCTAGTAAGAAAAATAAAGATTCAACAAATGAAAACGTTGCAAATTCTTTTTGCTTTGCACAAAAATTTCCATCGTTGAATGATAAGTATAAGTTCTGTAACACATGTTATAAATTTGTTATAAAACATAAAATTCCTGCCTTAAGTCTTTCACGGGGTTTTGATTTTCCAGAAAGACTAAGCTGCCTTCTAGATCTCACCTGTTTGGAAGAACGTCTCATAAGTCCAAGGCTTCCATTTATGAGAATTGTAGCCTTAGGTTATAAAAGACAATCGGCATTTAGAGGAGCAGTTGTTAATGTACCCATTTCTGTCGATACTATTATAAATGTTTTACCGAGATCCTTTGATCAGATAGAAGTCATCCATTTACATTTAAAACGACGCATGCAATACAATCACAACTATCTAACAGAAACAATACGTCCTGCAAAAGTTATTGAAGCTATTAGATATTTGGTCAATACTGAATTGTATAAAAAACACAACATTGAAATTAGTAATACTTGGCTTAATAATTTTGAAAATCTTGAGGAAGTAAATTTCGTTGCTTCAAGAGAAGATGAGGAAATTATCCAAAACTTTTTAGCAAGACAAATCATGACTGGAGAAGAACATGTGAACGAAAATATTGACCAAGATGAAATTATGGATATTTTCAATCCACATTTTAAAACGTTTAAGATACTGGGAAGAGTAAAAGAAAAAGGTTGTAGCAATGATACGTCAATTTTGTCTTCTAACCTTTTTTATCACACTTTCAGCTGCAGAATCAAAATGGAATGAACTTCTAATTGTATTGTTTAAATTACTTGATCAAAAGGATATTTCTGAAAATGAAACAGAAAATTTGTCGAGTAATGAAAAATGCCGACTGATTCGTTCAGATCCTGTTACATGCGCTAATTATTTAAACTTTTTAGAAGTGATAAAGGAATTTTTAAAGAAAATTTTATAACAAAATATTATTGGCGAGTAAAATTCCAACAACGGGGATCTCCACATATCCATGATGAATAAAGCACCCAATTTAGACTTAAATAACCAAGATACATTTTCAACAATAGTAGAGTTTATTGATAAGTTCGTAGCAAACTTATCAAAAACATCCACATAATCGTTCTTGTGCAAGAGAAATTCGGGGTAAAAAAATTTGTAAATTTAATATGCCATGCCAAAAACAAAAATACTTTTACCACTGCAAGAAGATAAGAAAGAAATATACAAAAAAATTATGAAAAAATTCAAACGCTCTTAACGGAAAACTTAAGCGATGAGAAAATACTAATTTTAAATGATTTCAAAAACTTTTTGTCTGATGAAAATATTATGCTGACATATGAAGAATACATTTTGGCTTTGAGATCAAGTTTAAAAAAACCCCGAATTTTTTACCGGAGAAAGTTAGTTGATCACCTATTTAATTCAAATAAAGAAGCCAACCATTTTAATGAATATAAACTTTCTATAATTGAACAACAAAATGTGACTTCATTATCTAAAGATACGGTCAGGTCAGATTCTTTACCAGATCGAAGCAAAGAAAAGATTTTAGATAAAATAAAAACATTCAAACTTGCTGATACTCAAGGTTTGAGTTCTAATTTACTGTTAAAAAAAACAGCAAAATATATGATTTCAGCAAATATACGAAAGATGGATTGGTTAATGGTGCAACAGGTTCTCTTATACAAATTGATTTTAAATCAGAAGGAGCCAACATAGTGCCTTCCAAATCGGTAGGAACTGAAACAAGAACGAAAAAGAAACATCCACGAATTCCTTATGGACTCATTTACAAAGAGTGACTAAAACATTTCAATATAAACAAAATGACCAAGTTCAAATTAGTAGGCAACACTTTCCCATTATCCCAGATGAAGGAATTACCATCCATAAAAGTCAAGAAGCAACTTACAATAAAGTTGCAGTTCATTTGAAAAAAAATATGAGTCGAGCTGATTTATATGGCGGAAATTTTAATCCACATAAACAAATTGCACATTCCGATTAAGTTCTTTCTGCAGTTATATTATAAATTATATTAACAAATCCAATCGCGGAGTTTCCAGACTTTTACGAAAAGCTATGGATGAGATTAATTCTGGCAACTTTTCTGTAAAACAAAAGGTTCAGCATATCGGGACCAAGTTCATTTCTGGCACAGAGATATCAGCTCAAGAGGCAGCCTATAATATATTAGGTTTCCATATGTCTGAAACCACCAATGGTGAAGTATATATAAATACGACCTACCCAGAAAAGAGAGTAAGAATTGTGAAATCCAAAGAGTTTCTTCGTAGATTACCATTAGATTCAACAGATATTTATGTTCCGAATTTACTGGATCACTACGTTCAGCGCCCAGAAGTGTTAGAATATCTTTACAAACTACAGTTTTTCAAAACGTATTTCTCCTGAGGAAAGTGAAACTGATGCTGAGTTAAATGAAGGACAACAAGAGAATACTGCATTACCTTTAAATGTATTAGAATTGAATAATAGAAACGGGTTTTTGCGTAAAAGAACAAAACCTTTTATTATTCGTCACAGAGGCTTCAATGTAGACAGTGCCCGTGAAGATTGTTTTAGAGAGTTAGTAATGCTTTTTCGACCTTGGAGAAATGAACAACAGGATATTATTCAAAGAAACAATGAGCAAACATATAAACAATGGTTTTCCCTATTAGAAGGAAATAGAAAAAAATTTAATAAGTTTGAAAAATCAGATTTACAAAATGTCCTGTTTCAAATTCAAGAAGAGCAGCAGCACGTGTATGATAATCTTGAAACCACTGGTATTTCTGATGCAGAATTTAGAGCTCTTGCTTTTCCAGAGATTAATTCAAGTACAAATGTACTGCAAACAAACCCTGGAAATGATAACAATTCAGAAAACGAAGATGAAGGCGTAGATATACGAGTAATTAAATTGCTATCTTTGATTTCAGAAAATGAATTACAAAATTTAGTAAGCACCCTAAACTATAAACAGCACGAGGCACGAATCGGTGGCAATAAAACAAACAATATTGCAGAGGGTTTCAACAATGCGTTAAACCACTTAATTATTATTAGTGGTTCAAACATTTGGCAATTTTTGAAAGTGTTACAAAAAAAAACAAGGCGAAATGTAATTTGGAAGGGAGCAGGTTCGAAATCAAAGAGAAACGGTAGTCCCACAAAAGAAAAAATACATGTATATAGATGTTTCAGAACATATATCTCCTGTAGCGAATAAATTTAATAATTATGATCCATTTGATTACATGAAAACTATTGCAGTAATAACGAAATTTGATTTTTCCTTAAATATCTTTTTTTACATTATGTTTTATATCTTTGTTTCATTAAGTTTAATTTATTTTGTTTCTTTTCTAGTAATTATTATTAATAAACTATAGCTCTTGTTTTTTTGACAATATTATATAATTTAATGAATCCACTTTTTATTCGTCAATTGTATTTATAGTTGTATCATTGATATCTGACAGTTTATATTGATATTTTATATCCTTTCCACTTTTTATTAGTCCGACGCATTTAGTGTTAAAAATGTGCCCCCAATAAAATTTTAATGGAAAAATGCGTCGGACTAATAAAAAAATGATTCAAATAAGTTTGCAGCTCTTATCGGCACATTGTTATTGGTTTTCTATCATTTTTGAACTATTATAGAAAAAATGCTTTATAATAATTCTATGTGCTGAATAGAATAAATTGAAAAAGGTTCATTAGTGACATCAAGTTAATGTTAATAAACAAAGATTAAGCACTTGCAAATTATTATAAAAAGTTAAAAAGATTTAAAAAAATTCTAAATTTTTTATAAAATTTAATAAAACTTAATAAAAATTTAAAAAAAAACTTTTAATTAAGTTAGAATTCTTAAATGTAATACAATTTATAATTCACTTGAACTCATTAATTAAATTAAAAAAAAAAACAATGGAATGGACATAAAGTATATATAAGTGAGGACTTTAATATTAATTCTATTATAATTATATTGTAATTCTTAAATTTATTAATTTTTTTTTTTTTTGTGTTAAAAGAATGGACATCAAGTATATTTAAGTAAGAATTTTAAAGCATATTATAAATTTAAAAAACCCACAATTATTAAAAAAAAATTTTTATTAATGTTATTATTAACTACCAAAAAAAAAATTTTGTAAAGTAAAATCATAATTTGTATATATATGTATAGATTATAGTTTATTTATATATATATATATATATATATATATATATATATATATATGTATATATAAAATAATATAAATTATGATACATATATACATAATATATATATATATAACAATACAAATTATTAACAAAAACTCATGCTTTTTTGGTATTTGAAAACTAAATTAAATTAAATTTCTAATAAAATAGAATTAAAATTAAACATAAACATTAAGTCTAAAGTCTAACAAGTTAAATAGAATTATAAAGCTGGAGCCGCAAAATGACCAAAAATTGTCCAAGTTGTAAGAGAAATATTACAGGTAATTCCAGAGGAATTCAATGTAGTGTTTGTCATAAATTCTATCATGTAAAATGTACTGACGTGAATAATGCACTGTTTAATGCGGTGAAAACAGGAAATGTGGCTTGGACATGCAAAAGCTGTCCAACTAATAATAATGAATCAATGGTAATTTCGGCGGATGAATCTGATAGTGAATGCGATATAAACGATACTGTGAAAATTTCTGCTAGAGGTGCAACAGACAAATCTAAAAATAATTCTGAAGAAAGCGCTGTTGAAAAATTATCCACATTCGACTTATCAGATTATTCAATGGATAATATGGCAAAATATTGGCAAGCTCTTGGATCGGTAGTAGTTGAAATACACAAATCAAATAAATTTTTCTACTCAGAGATGAGGGACATTATTAAACAAAATAAAAATCTGCAGGAAGAAAATCAAGAATTGAAGATACGTGTTAAAGCCGTAGAAGATAAATCATCTGAACTAGAAAGGAAGCTGAATAATTATGAATCAATCTTGGATGAAGATCAACAAAAAAAGATCAAAAATAATATAGTTATTGCCGGACTTCCCGCTAATCTACCAAACCCAACAGATACAGTATTAGCTATTGCTGGAAAAATTGGTGCTAATATTGACAAAACTGGTCTGAAAAGTGTTACTAGAATCAAACAAAAACAAATAATTGAAAGAAATGAAGTGGTTAATGAGCTTTATGTTGTGGAACTGGCTTCTGAAGCAATAAAAAGCGAGTTGATGGAGAAAAAGCGAAAATATGTTCATCTTTTAACTGAAGAATTAAATATACAACCTGATAGGAATAAAGAAATATTTTTTCGGCACCATCTCACTCCATTTCAGGCAAAACTCTATAAAGAGGCAAAAAAAATCAAAAATTCACACAACTTCGAGTTTCTGTGGGTCAAGGATAGTAAAATTTATCTCCGCAAGAGCAAGGTTAGCAAAGTTTACAATTTATCTTCCATCAACGATATATTATTTATTAAAAAAACGTTTGAAATTTAACACTAATAATTATACTAAAACACTAGATTTATTAAACAAATTTTTAGCTTTATTTTATTTTAAGTATTCTAACATTCTTACAAAAATTTTTTTAACAATTAATAATTATCCTAACAATCAATTACGAATTTTTTTTCGATTAAATTTTTTAATAACTTTATTTTATATTATTATATACATACAACTTTATAACATTATATACATAACCTCATTTTATACTATTATACGCATAAAAATTTTTTTTTTCAATCATTTTACTTTAATCAATTTAATTTATTATTACTTGTATATATTTCAAAGCATATTACTATATTTTTTACAAAAACTTATAATAATTAACAAAAACAAAAAATTATTTTTTTACAATCGTGTTATCTCCACATATTTTATTTATTATTATGAAAACAATTATTTATTTTTTAAGTTACAAAACATACAATTATATAATTCACTTAAACATATGCTAATTATCAAAAACAATAATTCACTTAATATATTCCTACATAATGAGAATTTATTTAACGTAAACAACAACCTAAGCAAAAAAAAGGTTTTTTTTTTAACAAAAACACGCTTATATAAATTATATTTTTTTCTACTTATACTTAAATACTTATACTTAATTAATTCTTTAATTTTTTTTCTACTAAAATTTCTTTTATATTTTACACTAAGTTATAATTTTTTTAAACATTATCTTATTTTACTTATTTTTAATTTTTTAAATAACAAAAGAAAGTACAACCTTGAACTAATAATTAATTTAAAGACACTGATTACGGAAATGATAGAACTGTCAAATTTGGTGAGCACTGAAAAAAAAAAAAAGAATCTATCTAACTCTATCTATTGCACTAATAAATCATTTATTTTTAAAATTTTTTTTTCTCACATGCTTTTCATACCCGAATTAATTAATGGAAGAGATAGAGATAGATAGAAACCAAAACATTATTGATTTGAATAATGATGTTCAAGTGCAATACTACACAGACATGGGCAAATTAGTAGACAATTCTTATAGTAACAATTTTAATATTATATACCTAAATATTCAAAGTATTAGAAACAAATTATATGATCTAGAATCGCTAATAAATTCATATAGTGTAAATATCGATGTGATTGTACTGTCGGAAATATGGTTGCATGAGAGTGAAAATAAATTTTTTAACTTACCAGGATATGTATCATATTTTTGTAACAGGGAAAACAAATATGGGGGCGTTGCAATATATATAAATAATAAGATTAGTAGCTGCTGTATATATAAGGAGGAATTTCAAAATTCAAATATTTTAGGAATTAAACTACTTAAACATAATCTAAATATATTTGCTATTTATAGGTCCCACGGAACGAATTATGATACATTTATAGAAAAACTAGAAAACCTTCTTACGCATAAGAGGACAATTATTGTCGGTGACATTAATCTAAATATATTAAAAAATGACACAAATATTAAAGACTATATTAATTTGATACATAGGAACGGATTTATAATTCTTAACAAAATTTCACCCGAATATGCAACTAGAGTAAGTAATACCACAAGAACGATCATAGATCATTTTATTTCAGACATATTAGAATTGAAATACAATTTTCATGTTTTAGACACAATTTTATCTGATCACCAAATGCTTTTTATCAGTATAGATTTCAAGCCAATAAGAGAAAAAATTAATTCCCATAAAATTGTTTTAGATTATGACAATATTGATAAAAACGAACTCTGGAATAATATTCACAACTTAAATTCTTTTAATGAGGTAGTTCAAAAACTGACCACTTTGATAGAAGTGAATACAAAAACAATTCGATCGTCGAAATTTAATAACAACAAAAGCATTTGGATGACAGATGAAATCCGCGAAAATATGAAAATTCGCAATTCTTACCTAAAATTCAAAAAAAAATACCCGAGTGATACTCATATCGTAAATTTGTATTTACATTATAAATCCAAAGTATCTAAGTTAATTTTGAACGCAAAAAAGAATTATTGCTCAAACGTCAAACGCAAAATCCTAGTAATGGCAAAAAACTATGGGGATTGTACAAGCAAATGTTATTTAATAACACCCAAACTTTTAATAACCAAACCATAAAAACCATTAATTATAACGATAACGTATATGATAAAGAACAGGAAATTGCTGATACTATGAACAACTATTTTATCAACGTAACTAATGATTTAAAAATTCCAGATGAACCCATTGACTATGAATATTTAGATTTATATTCACCCAACGAAACTTTTACAACATTCAGTCTTGATTCTACCACGCCTGAGGAAGTTAATGAGGCCATCAAAAATCTTAAATCCTCAGCCGCTACGGGATATGACAAGATATCAGCTAAATTTATAAAAACGTATTCAAACCGTCTGGTCCCAATTATTGTAAAATTTATAAATTTATCTTTTAACACAAAAGTTTTTCCAGACGCGTTGAAAACTGCAATAGTTACACCTATTTTTAAAAGCGGAGATGCAACAAATCAGTCCAACTATAGACCAATCTCGATCCTTAGTACTTTCTCTAAAATCTTTGAAACAATTATAAAAAGTCGTTTAAACAAATTTATGTCAGATAATGGGATTCTAAGCGTAAATCAATTTGGTTTTGAAAAAAACTCAAATACAGCAGCAGCCTGTCTAAACTTAACCGACTTCATTAGCAAAAATATTGATTCTAAGAAATATGTGGGCTGTATTTTTCTTGATTTAAGTAAAGCATTCGACTGCGTTGACTACGAAATTCTGATTCACAAATTTTCTCAGTTGGGCGTTTCTACTGAACACATTAATTTCTTTAAATCATATTTACTAAATCGTAAACAGAAAGTCCGAATAAATAATAGTTTCAGTAATCTAAACAATGTGATAAAGGGGGTCCCCCAAGGTTCAATCTTAGGTCCGGACCTCTTTAAACTCTATATAAATGATATATGTAAACTCAGCTTGCACGGATCATTGCAACTGTACGCTGATGATGCTGTGCTAAAATATGCTGTAGATAGTGAAAACGAATTAAAAAGAGCAATAGATATGGACCTTTGTACAATCAACATATGGTTAGAAAAGCATAAACTTTCGCTTAACATAAGTAAAACCAAAATAATACTATTTGACAATAAAAAATTTCAAAGCACCAATTTTACATTTAGTAATTCGTTAATTGAAGTTGTCAATAAATTTACCTATTTAGGTTTAGTATTAGATAAAAGTCTAAAATGGGACGAACAGATCGATTATGTATCCAAAAAAATAACCCCCTACGTTTTTATCATAAAAAGGTTACGCAATTTTTTGACTGAAAAAGCTTTATTTGTTATTTATTCTTCCTATGTTGTGTCAAACTTAATGTATCTAAATCCACTTTGGAGCGGCTCATCTCAATATTTACTAAAAAAATTAGATATTTTGAATAAGAAAGCCATCAAAACAATACATGGATTGCCAATAAGATTTCCTTCTGCATCGCTTTATACTCATAAATATCTAAGTTTTGCGAATATTTGTAAAAAAGAACTTTTCCTCACTGCCTTTAAAATTATTAACAATAAAATCAAACATCATTTCATTCTCAACCGTATGATCGACATTCACAACCACAATACTAGAAACAAAACCAACTTCTACTTATCACTTTTTAAAACAGAACAACAAAAGAAAAATTGTCTCTATAACTGTTTAAAAGCCTTTAATGAATTGCCTTCTGCTACCAAAGCAATCACTGATATATGTCACTATAAAAAAGAAATAGTACAATATATTCTTTCATCAAATAATCAGTCCTAGTGTCTTAAGTTAATTAATTTACTTTTTAAACATATTCTATTTTTTAATGCTAAAAGAGCGTAGGTAACGTTTACTTAAAAAAAAATTTTCTTTTTTGGGAATAATGAATAATATAATAAAATAAGGATTGTAAATATAAAAAAAAATTAAATGTAAATTTTCAAAAAAAAGTATTATAAATTAAAGTCAAACTATATTTTATAAAATAATTAGACTAACAGCATTTAATTATGCTATACAGTCGTAAAAAAACTAATGGATTACAAAATATTGCAGATTTACTAAATCACTAACTTATAATTAAACTAAACTAAATTGTATACAAATTTATATTCTTTTGTTTTTATAAATAAAGAAAAAAAAAAAAAAAAAAATTAAAAAAATATAAAAATTAAACAATTTTATATTTAAGTTAGATTAAAATATTTTATACATTTAATAATTAAGTTTTGAATAAAAATATTGAAATAAACATAATAAAGTAAGTTGAATTTCAATAATTTATTTATAAAAATTAATTTTTAACCCTTTCGCGGACCATGACGTGTATAGACGTCATGACAAAGTTTTTCTGTGAGACATGACGGGTATTTCCGTCAAAATTTATTTTATTAAAAAAGTCATGTCGTCTATAACCGTCATGAACTACATGAGTTTGTATGGATTGTTTGTGTTAAGTGTCCCACTTAAACTGCAAAATTTCATTTTACTGGCAGTTTAAATTCAAAAATAATCACAACATAGATATTGATTTAAAATAAATTTGGGGATTTCCCAGAAAGGCATGACGTGTTATACCGTCAATCTTATATGTAAATTTCTTTAGTGTAGACACAAGTGACTTTCTGAATAGACGTGTTTGTGAATACGTTTAATTTATAATTTATATAAATTTTATTAAATATTTAAAGTAATTAATATTATTGATTGAATTTGTATTAATAAAATTAAAATATTTGAAGAATTTTTTGACTAAATAACAAAATGTCATATGAAGATGTTAGAAAAAAGATAGAATTATTTGAAGAAAGTGCAAATGAAAGTTACGATGAAGCTGCATCTGATTCAACAGATACTGATCCTTTCGAGGATGATGGGGTTTACTCTGGTCGTCATCCAAATTATGAACCATCTGCAAGGAACACAAATTATAGTAGCTCAGATGAGGATAGAGTAGAACTTCGCGATATTACTGAAAAAACAAATGATGCAAATTTATATGAAATTGAAAGTGAAATTGAAAATGTCGAACAAGGTTCTGATGAAAATTCTAATAAAAATATCAGGAGACCAATACTAAAAGCATTCCGGAATTTAATTTTGATAAGACCAAGTCTGGAATAAAAATTGACATTGCTTCTAATGCTACACCATTCGATATATTTTCTAAAATATGGACTCCAGAGATTGTAGCAACATTTGTTAATAACATTAACACATATGCAAAAAATTATGTGAAAATTTTGGTTCGAAAACTAGAAGTAGCCGTTTTAAAACATTTAAAGAAACCAATATAGAACAAATTAAAAAATTTTTTGGACTTTGTATACTTCAATCACATATCAAGTTTCCTCGTATACGCCATATGTTTAGTAAATCACCTTTATATTATCATCCAATTTTTGGTTCGACTATGTCTGGTAGACGCTTTGAACAATTGTTGCGTTGTTTCAATTATGAAAAAGTTGAAGATAAAACTGATAGGTTATCTAAGGGTCGAGAGCTCTTGGACACATTGATTAAAAATTTTTCAGAGGTGTTTTATCCGAATGAAGCTTTATCGTTGGACGAATCTTTGTTACTATACAAAGGACGTCTTCTATTTCGCCAGTATATAAAAGGCAAAAAAGCCAAATATGGCATAAAATTTTATGAATTATGTACTCAAGATGGGTTTACACTAAATATTGAAATATACAAAGGCAAAATTAGCAACGATGCAGCACAAAATAAAAAGATACAATCTCTGGTATTGCGACTTATGGCGCCATATTTAAATAGTAGTCATCATTTATATATGAACAACTACTATAATAGTATTGAACTAAGTAATACTTTACTTAAACACAAAATTCATTCAACTGGAACGCTCAGATTAAATAGAAAAAGAAATCCTGCAGCTGTTACAAAACAAAAATTGAAAAAAGGAGAATATATATGGCGGAGGAACAGAAAAGTGTGTGTGAGCAAATGGCGAGATAACAGAGATGTTTTGTGTATATCAACTGGATATAAACCACAAATAAAACCGGTTGAAAATAGATACGGAAAAATCAAGGATAAACCAATAGAAATAGAAGCCTACAACTTTAATATGCCAGGCGTTGACAAAGCCGATCAGTTGGTAAGTTACTACTCCGTCCCAAGAAAAACCATTCGATGGTATAAAAAAGTACTTTTTCATCTCTTAGATGTCACTTTTTGGAATTCTTGTTATTTATACCAGAAACATACAAATAAAAAAAGTTCATTCTTAGAATTTCGAGAACAGGTAATAATTTCCTTGTTGGGTATGGGAAACACGATTTCTAATTCGGAACCAACAACAAGTCAATCAAGTCAACCAACACAACAATTTGTACAACATTTTCAAGAAAAAATTCCAGTAGATAATAACAAAAAAAAAGAACAACTTTCTTACGTTGTAAACAGTGCTACAAAAATGGTATTAGACGAGAAACATCGTATCGGTGTAAAGTTTGTGATAATAAGCCTGCATTGTGTGCTGGATTATGTTTCGAAAAATGGCACACATAAATTAACAGTATAACGAGCTGAAAACTATGTCATACACCTGATATTTTTATTAGAATTTTAATATTTTTATTTTTTGTTTTCTATTGAATACCTAATTTTTTTTTTTTTTTTGTTTTCTAAGAAATAAAGCGTTATTTTTATGTTTTACAATTCGTCGGCTGCATGCTTCTTTGATCCAAACGACTTTTTGACATTTTTGACCTAAAAGCACTTTTTGGGGTTTTTTGGGATGCTCTTTCTTTCTGTGTTGTCCGTTTTCTTCTAACCTGAATACTTTTTGAGTTATGAAGACGTAACTTTGATCCACATCCACTGTTTTTATAATTTTTTATGCAAATTTGATCCATATCCAAATTTTTTGCCTTTGGATCAGAAAATATATGAAATTTTTCGCACTAAAATGATATTTCCTTATTTGATCCACGTCATTATATAATGCACGTGGATCACAAAGTTATAAATTTTTATTTTATTCATTTTGATCCATAACTATTGTAATGCTATTGAACATCAATTTTTGCAATACACGTGTAACAAAAACAAATATTTGTTTTTAATGTCAGTTTGATTTATGTGTATTTGTGAAAGTATTTACATGTACAATACTAGAGATCGAATATTGTTTGTTTAGTTGGAATCAGTTGGTGATACGATACACAATATATTGTAATATTATGTAAAATGAGTTCTCCTATTCCGTTTATGTCGGAAAATATTCTTGAGTTTGTATTATTTTATTTTTTTTTAATTAAAATATAAATAAATATTTTTTAGAATTCAAAACACATTTTTATCACCTACTCCGGAACAAAGTACCGACACAGATTTTTCAAGTAAGTTAAATTTTATTGTGTTGGAATTTATTGCTTTAATATTAATTTCAATTTTAAATGAAAGGCGATGTTTCGTGTTATGATCCGACTTATAATCCAGATAAAGACGTAGTTGGCACAAGAAAGAAAATTCTAAGTTTCGGTAGTAGATATATTTTTCTTATTATTAAAATAACTTTATGGCCATAATTTACTTTACTATAATTTTCGTTTAATTCAAAATAGATTCAAATTCTGATTCCACAATAATTTCAAAGGAAAATTATCCACCTAAAATAGTTGATAATGTGCAAATTAATTTACCATCATCTTCAAGTTTTTATGGTAAAATTTCTATCACACTAATTTTCTTTTAAATAAATAGCATAATTTTCAGATTCAGATAATATCATTAATACTCCAAAGCTAGTAAGAAAACGAAAATCTAAACCAGAATTATGGAAGCGGAGTATAAAAAAGCAACTGCGAGAATCTGGTCAAGAATATCTAAATAAAAGTAATAAAAAAATACTTGCTAGATCTGTGCAACCCCCATGCAAGCAGACATGTTTTCTTTTATGTAGTAAAAATTTTACCGAAGAGGATAGATTGGAAATATTTACAAATTTTTGGAAATTAAAAGATGACGATAAACATAAATTTTACTTTAAATTTGTAAAAAAAGTGGATGTGAAAAGACGTCGAAATATAAACTCGGATAAAAAACAATACACTTTTCGATATTATTTACAAATAGGAGAGATAATTCATCGGGTCTGTCGACTGTTTTTTTTAAATACTTTAAATGTCGACAAGAATTTATTATTGTTTCGACAAACTTGTACATGACCAAACTGGAACTCCAATATCGATGAAAAGGGGAAAATATATAAAAAAGGCAACTGATGAGGTTAAGCTTGATGAAATTAGGGAACACGTCCAAAGTTTCCAAACAGTAAACTCCCACTAATTTCGCTCGTCTTATGAAAAAAAGTATCTTGAAACTGATTTGAATATCCAAAAGATGTATCAGTTATATGTTGAGAAATATAGCGAACCTGTCAAAATAGGAATATACAGAAAAATATTTAACACCGAATTTAATTTTTCATTTCACAAACCGAAAAAAGATTTGTGCGATAAATGTTTTCTGTTTAATAACAATCAAATTAATACAGCTGAAGAAAAAAAAAAAACAGGAAGATCATATTAAAGAAAACAATGGAAGTAGAGCTGAGAAAAGTGTTGACAAAAGCAATATAGATCCACATCATATTATATTGTGTTATGACCTTCAAAGTGTTTTTGCTTTACCAAAAGGAAATGCATCTTGTTTTTACTACAAAAGGAAATTGAATGTCTATAATTTGACAGCAACAATTTTAGTTAGAGATGGCGCTAATATAACATATTGCGCATTATGGACTGAAATGCATAGCGGACGATCAGGAAATGATATTTGCAGTGCTTTAATAAAGATTTTAAGTAGAGTTATGCAGGATTTTCCACAAACAACAAGAATCACACTTTGGAGTGACTCTTGTGTACCTCAGAATAAAAACAAAATCAATTCTACCGCAATTAAATTTTTTATTACAAGTCATCCTACAATTCTAACAGTTATACAAAAATTTTCTGGACCGGGTCATTCCGCTATTCAAGAGGTAGATTGTGTTCATTCTTATATAGACCAAAATTTGAAAAACTTGGAAGTTAATAGCCCTTTACATCTTTTAAAATTACTTAATCAGATGAAGTCCAAAAAAGTTAATTTAATAATAATTCAGATGATACAAAATCAAGATTTCAAAAAATTTTCTGTTCCTGCCGGAAAGGTGGATTTTAGCAAAGTTCCTTTTTCGAAAATAAAAACTACCTTATATGAAAGCGATGAACCTTTTACAATAAAATATAAAACATCTTTTTTTGATTTGAACTACAACTTTATCAACATAAAAAAGAATGCATCAAAAAAAACTCTTCCTACACCAGCAAATTTGTTCAATGTTCAACTTCTTACCTTAAAACCTACTAATATTGACCAAAAGAAGATTAATGACATAGCAAGCTTACTTAAATATCTTCCGCTAGAAGATGCAAAATATTTTCTGCGTTACTTAAAATATAATTTTTTATTTAATTTTTTATAATAATTTTAATAATAATTTTTTAATAGTAATTTAATTTTTTATAAAAAGTACAAAAACTAATTGGCTGAAATTAATCTTATAAGTATTAATTTAAAATGTGGAATATTATATAATATAATTTTTTTTATTTAAAATGAAGTATTACAAAACTGTGAAATTATCTTTAAGTTTAATTTTTATTTACATTTTTTATTGTTACTTTTGATTTTATTAAAAAGATACTGTTTTGTTTTATTAAATAATATCAAATTTTTTTTAAATTTATAACTTGGATGTGAAAGATATATAATATCTAATAATTATTGATAAGAATTAATTTAAAATTAGGAGTATTATATAATATAATTTTTTTTATTTAAAATTTAAAATGAAGTATTACAAAACTGTGCAATTATCTTTACGTTTAATTTTTATTTACTTTTTATTTTATTAAGAAAGTACTGTTTTACTTAATTAATATAAAATTTATTTTAATTTATAATTGGAAGTGAAAGCAAATTTTAGTTTGTTTTATAATTAATATATTATTTTAGTAGTTTGTAATATTTATTGTTGATTTAGAAATATAAAATGTGTCAAAAATTAAAGAACATGGTATTTTGAATGATTTAGTATGTATACCTATAGAACGCGAATGTTTCATTCTTGCTTATTTGATCTATGTGAAACATTTTTGATCCATGTAATATAATGAAAAACGAAATACATTTCAAAATTGGATATGGATCAAAAGTCAAAATTTTATTTTCCCTTTAAAATCGACCCTTTAAAATCTTTTCCCTTTAAAATCGACAAATTAAAAGCTTTTGGTCTGTAAAATTATACAATCATAGTCTAAGCGTACATACACAGGTTGGCAGAGTTTAAAAAAATTCTATCAGACAGATTTTTTTTTACAGCCTTTTAAACCTTAAACTCATTTTTCTCCATTCGACTTTTTGGTATATGGATCAAAGAAGCATGCAGCCGACGAATTGTGTATTTGAATAAAACATTATGTTCCTATATAATATAAATGAATAATATTGTTTGAAAAATTATAAAAAAAAAATGGTTCTAAGAACATGAGATGTTTGAAATAAGCGTATTTTTTTTATACTAAAGTGTTGACGTCTTTTTCGTCATTGTGTCCGTATTGATAAATTTTTTGTTACGGAAACTGTCATAACGGTTATAAACGTCATGACGGCTATTAACCTCTGTGACCCGGGGGATCTCTCAAATGATAAAAGTCATGACGGAAGTAGACGTCAAAAATTAAATCTGATTTTAAGAATGTAAAAGATTTCTTATTCAATTTCCAGCAGATTGTTGTTTTCGGAATTTCTCTATCATTAAAAATGACAAAAATACCGCAAGTGTCCCAAAATGAACCAGCAAAAAAAGGAGTGTCCATCAAAGGGTTAAGTTATCTACTTATTAATATTTACCATATTTTTACATTTTCTTACTTTATAACTATAAATAAGTTTTTTTACATTATTTAAAAAAAAACATTGATATTAAAACAACAAGTAAAGTTGAATAGTTGAATTTTAGTAATAAAAAAAAAAAAAAAATCAGCATTTAATTTATAATTTTCTATATAAGCCTTATATCCTAAAGTTATCTTATAATTATTTTTGTAAATTTTAAGACTTTGTTTAAATAAAGCATGCCTGAATTAACCTCTTCGTAGGCCCTAGGCACTTTTACCTTTAACCCTATCGAATAGTTTTTTGCCAGTATCCCTAATGAAGTCAGCTGTGGTTTATTTTTAAAATGCGTTAATTTAATTCCGATTTTTAAAATTTATTGCAATTCAACAACACGATGGAAAATATTTATTTGACATTATACGACATACTTTGGAACATTATAACATAAGTATTGGAAATTGCAGGTCCCAATCATACGATAACGCCAGTAATATGAGCGGCATATATGCAGGTTTACAAGCTAGATTTACTGAAATAAATAGTCTGGCTGAATGGGTTCCATGTGCTGCTCATAGTCTTAATTTGGTAGGTTCAACTGCTGTGGAGTGTTGCTTGGAAGCAGTAAAGTTTTTTGGAATTTTACAAGCAATATACACTTTGTTTTGTGCTTCACCACAAAGATGGTCCAAATTTAAAGACAATATGAAAGAAAATACTTGTGTTGTTAAAAATTTATCAGAAACCACATGGTCTGTTCGACATGATGCTACTAAGGCTCTATTTATGAATTATTCAGAAATTCAACAAGCATTGTTTGAAATAACTGAAAGCGAACGTCAACCTGCTGTGGCTGTGCAGGAAGCGAAATCTTTAATAAAAAAGCTGAACAATTTTGAAACAGCATTGATGTGTGTTATTTGGAATGATTTATTACAAAATATTAATATTGTCAATAAAGCTCTGCAGGAGACTGGCATAGAATTATGCACTATTGTAAAATTATTTAATACTCTCATAGCTTACTTTCATGATATTCGTTTAGAGTTTGATAAATTTGAAACCATGGCAAAAAAGCTCACATCCTCCGAATATAAAGAATATACACAACGTAAACGAACACGAAATAGATTTTTTGATGAAGTTTTAGACAACATAGATCCTTGAGGCTAAGTGCAAGGGACAAATTTCGTATAGAATCTTTTTATATAATAGTAGATAGACTTATAATT